>JAPYYV010028037.1:0-10287 GCA_030522625.1 Copidosoma aretas
AACGAAAAAAAAAAAACGGGGACAAAAACCCCGGCGCGAGAGGGGAAAACACGGTGCAATTACGCCTCGTGATTACACCTTCGGAACGCCGCAGCCGCCGCCGGGAGTGAAATCGAGCGCCCGAAAGAGAAAACCTTGATGATGGTGATGATGATAATGCACGCGGGTATACGATTCGAATATATGTAAGGACGCTCACTGATATCCTTAGCGCCGCGCTGGTACGGGTCCATCGCGTCGAGCTCGTCGTTGTCGATGTGGGCCAGTGTCTTCAAGCCGGTGATCAACAGGTTCTTGTTGCAGTCGGGCATCGTCGACTCCGAGCAGTACTCGGCGACCTCCTGGCTGAAGATGCGGTACAGGTGACTGAGCTGCGATACGGAATGGAGCAAATGTTATTACTTATCGTACGCCGCGGTGCGGGAATCTCGCGAAAAAGGTAAGTATATATGCGTGCGGGGGAAACAGGAGCCGGGTTATTTTTAGCGCCGGCCGGCACGGGGAATCCCCCTCTCGCGCGCGCGCAGGTTGTACACCCACGAGCGCGGTGTGGGGAGCATATAATTTATTTGCCGCGTGAGGGATGAACTCGCGCGTGCACCGAGAGCAACGTTTTTTTTCCGTAAAGTTATCGAGAAATCACGGTTAATGTTACCGTTCCGCTTATTATTTGTAGAAAGCCGGATGCACATATCCGCGTGTAAAAATTGTTCTTCTGGAACACGGTGGAAATTCACCAATGTTCATCCAAGTTTGCTTTTTTCACGCACCTTTATTCTCGACAATTTTCATCATTGTTCTCTCTCGGCTCTCGCAGGCGCGTTCGTTATATCGCACTGCATGTACCGGCTCCCGCAGAATCGTCACTCGCGCTGCACGCGACGCGCGCGCGCGATAGCGGCGCGATCGACGAGCCGTTGTTCGTCCAAACGGCCGACGACGGTTCCCCGATTGGAAATCGATACCCCCCCCAATAGCGCGGAGACACGGCAGTAGTTGTATAACGCTCTTACGCGTCACGAGCTTGCGAAAAGCGGACGCGCGGGGAGCCGATGGCGAAAAGGCGAGCGTTGCACATGCATATCAAAGCCGGCGGGGCATTCCGGCCGCGTTTTTGCCCCTCCGCCGCGCTGTCGAGCAAAAACGATGTTGCAGTGTCTCTCTCTGCGTGCAGAGTATATAATATACCGTAAATTGTGTATCCTCGCTCGAGCTTTTCGCAAGCGCGTGCAGCGGGCCCGGGTCGCGCGATCCCGGGGACCGGAAAAAGAGCGCCGAGCGCAGCGCAAGAAAGCGTCCATGCGCGTGTACAAAGAATACGACCAGTTAGCGCGCGCCTGTTTGACTTTCTCGGCGGCGCGGTCCGTTTGCCCATCGGTCGTGCGTGTACATCCACACCCGTGCACGTTTTTGTTAGCGAACCCGTACAAAGGCCCGCGAGCACGCGTCATAAATACTCGTGCGGACGCGAACTTTCCCTTTTTCTCTCTCTGCGCCGGCTCTCCGAGGAGGAGACGAGAGCCGCGTCTCTTTGCGGACTCGCCCGAGCGAAGGATGCTCGACCGTCCCGGGTATACACATATATTACACGCGCGTCTCTCGCACAATGGCGCCCGCGATGACCCAAATACGTATCATACGTTCGCCGCGCGTCGATACCGGTACGCGTGCGCGCGCACCAACACACGTGCACGCCCGACCGAACGGCCGCCCGCGGTGGCCCGGTTCTGCGTATTTGGATCGGGAGCGCCGATGATTGCGCGGCCCGCGCGTACGCGACGCGCTGCTGTACTCATGGATATCGGGAGAGAGAGAGAAAGCGACGGCGGATGGGGCGCAATCAGCGCGGAAAGCCGACGCAGCCCTCTCACGCAGAGTTTTGCTTTGCTCGTATGTATGGTTTTCTTTGTGTTTTCTCCAAAATGTCGTTTCCATTCGCGAACCACTGGAACGGTGGATCGGCGGATCGCGGCCGCGGGGAAAAGTTGGCTGCGAGCGGTGATCCAGAAAACGCCTGCGCGGGGACTGGGTCGGCTGGAAAGCGGGGGGGGGGGGGGGGGGGGGGGGGGGGGAAAAACACCGGCTACTATCATCAGAGAGAGTGCGTCTCCGGTCGCGCTCTTGAACTTGGTCGGCGGCGCCGTATCGCGTTTCGTTTTCTTTTCCACAGCGGCCGATCTTATACACGGAGAAGAGAAATACAGTAATTTTTACCGTGACGTTACGGTAATCGTGTGAAAAGGGCATTTTTTTGGTGAAACTACGGTAAAAATTATCTTGAAATCCGGTTAAAAATTACAGTTACTCATGTGATTTTACCATAAAAATTCTCTTTTCACAAGATTACCGTAAAATCACGGTAAAAATTACTCCATTTCTTTTCTCCGTGTAATAAACAGCGCGGCTCTTTCCGCCTTGTTCCGCTTTTCCCGATCCGACGCTGTACACCGCGTCGCGATCGACAGGCGGGGGGCGAAGCCACGGATGGTCGGCGAGCATCCACGCGTCCGTTGCGACGGCCCGCGAAACTCGATCGGAATATCCGATCTCAATGTACACGACCTGCGCGCACACACACACTGTACTGGTATACCAACAACGGGGAACGCCGAAGGGGCCCTCACCTTTTCCTCCCTCGCGAGGAACTCCCACATGGGTATGGCGGAGCCGCCGGCGCGGGCCGCGAGGCACAACACCGCGGCCGCGCACGCCAGGCTCCCGACTCCCGTCGTCCGCATCCTCGGCCCCTGTCTTCCTCGTGTCTCGCACTGGTCACTCGCAGCACGAACGAGCAGCTGCAAGGCTCCTCGGGCACTCGGCGGAGCGAACGAAAAACGCGGGGCAGACGAGCGCGCGTCGCGTATCGAGGATCGGTGCGCTCGAGCGGCTCCACGCAGATCAACTGAGCATCGGCCGGCGAGCCGGGCGCTTTATCAAGAGGACTCGCGCGGTCCCCCCACGCACGCCGCGGCGTCGGCCTTTCCCCGGCTCTTTTTGTTTACGCGCCTCGGGTATTTCGCGCCCCGCGCCGAGCGTCGGGGCAGAGGCGCCGGGATCGGGGGGGGGGGGGGGGGGGGCGGCCGGGGGGGGTTCCCCCGGGCCCGGCGGGCGCCGCGCTCGTTTTTCCCCCCCCCGCTGCTCGTTTGTTCTCCTCCGATCGCTCGATCGGTATTATGGCCAGTGCCGCCGTTGCGCAACGCGGAAGACGGGACCGGCCAAGGATGAGATCGGTCGGTCCCGTCGTCGTCGGCGGGGTTCGCGCGCGATGGCGTTTTCGCGGAGTCCGGATTGTTTTTTCCAGAAGAAGAACGAGAGAAGCACGGACGGGCGAGCGATCGTCGCGAAGGGGACGCTCGCGCGTGTGCGCGCGACATCGGTGCGTGACGAATGCGCGCGTCCGTGAGAGGCGCCAGCGCGCGCGAGCCGTTCCCCCTTTTGTTTCGCTCCCGCGGAGCCGAGCGCGAGGAATGTCGCCCGCGCTTGTTGTTTTGCCTTTTTTCTCTCGAATGCGTACCGGTGATCGATGGGGATTTAATATTTTCACGCGCTTCGCTGATTTACGGCGAGGTGGGAATGGACAAATTTGTTGTTTTGGACGCGTGACTTTGCGGGGAGAGGATTTCGGGCGCTTCGTGCGGCGATTTGCGTGCGACGCGCGAAGATGAAATGCACGAGTGGGATTCGTCTTCGGTTGAAGGAAACTTTGGCCTTTATGTTACAGGACAGGAATATCCAGGCTGCGTTTGATCCGCTGCATACTGCTGCAACGTTTGCAGAGAGCGTTTTTTTGATTTTAGGAAACCATCGGATATGATGTGACAATCTTTATAATGAATAAAGAAACGCTTGTCCCAGCAAACTAGAAAGTATTGAGTAATTTTTCGTAATGTACGTGATTGATCAAAGTGGGAGTCATCAAACTAGTTAATTGTATGGAACAGCATGCATCACTATCGGTAATTGAACATGCGCAAAATACAAAAATCTTTGATGCTTCCTAGTCTATTATTGAAAGCAGTGCATTATCATTTTCAAACATTTGTTTCGTTTTTTTTAGTCATAAAATTACTCGAAGCGTCCATCGTCCCAAAACTTAGTAGAAACAGTCGAGTGAGGTAAGACTTACATTAAAGTGACTTAACGTGATCTGTATTCGAATTATATATGATTCTCAGTTCACTACAGTTACTTAATGATAGAAGAAACTCAATGAAATGGGCCTATTGATTCATGGATGTTCATTAATTTGTCCCTCACATAAAGAGAAAATCAAAACGTCGTTGTTCAAGATACTGTTTGCATAAAATATTATTTCTTCAAATTGAAAATCTATTAATTTGGTAGCGGTTACGCTAAATGATAACGACGTTGGTCATTGTCTTGAGTGTACAATTAATATAGTGATGGTGAATTGATGCAATATTTTAGTATTTTTTTTCCTCACTGTATTTATCCGTAATACTGTTAAGATGCACTTAGTTCAATAAGTTTGTGCAGTTTTACTTTTGAATGATTAATTAAATAATATGATGTAACATGCAGATGCACATATTATAATTCTCGAAAAATAAGGTTTTTTAAATTTGCCATACAACATCATATGATATCGTCAACTTAAGTTGTGTGAAAAGTTTTTATTAGTATAATCTATACGTCAAGCGTTACTTGCAATACTTGACAACTTATACAGACCCGAAAATGGGAATCGGATGAAAATTAAATGAAAGTGAAAAAGTTATTATATTTTTTTATGATCGACAGAATCGAAGCATATAGCATATGATGTGTACTCGTAACGAGAAATTTAGTGATGTTGATCGATCTGTATCGTTTCATCTTTTTGCGTTACAGCTAATAAAACGATCGATTTTCAATGTTATGAAAGTGGAATTCAGTTTGAATAGTATTATAATTCAATATTTCATCACACATCAATTTTATAGGTCATTGATTCTGGTACTCTACATTTAAATTATTAATGGAATGCACTTATCATGCAAACAACAGCGTGTGTAATTACATTACACGTTAATTGTCTGGAACATTTTCATTTCATGATATCTAAAATTTAATCATTTTTCAATTTATTATTTTGAAAAAAAAATTCTTTTGGTTACAAGTACTTGTCAAACTACTGTTACAATATCAATTTTCGTAAAAAATTTTTAATTGGCAAATTTCAAATTTAATGAGTACTTCAAAGTTACATTAACCATTCGGCATTTACATAAGCATGCTGTACAACAAAATGAAAAATGTTTCTAATGATTTTTATTTACAATACATAAAGTAACAAAGAACATTGTTAATTTCATGTCACCATTTTAATTTACAATTGAAAAAAAGCGTAATCTATTGTATTTTTATAATTAAATTTCTCAATGCAGTTGAACTGTTCAAAATAACAATCACATCTACAATGAAGCGATGGACTGATTAAAATTTTAACGATTCAGCAAATTTCCTAGCCCAAACGTCCAACGAAAAAGAAAACACGTCTGCGGAATTTTACCGCACAGCACAATAGAGTCATCCTCTGCCCCACCGACGAGTCCTGCAAACCATATGCGTGCGGCAACGTGTTCGACATAAAAAACAAGAAGCATAAATAATAGGCGAAAAAAAATGTAACACGATTTCACGCGACCCGCGCTGACACATTTTTATTTACAAAAACCATCGACGCCACCGCGACGCCTCCCGACTACCTGGCAAATAAAATATTTCACCATCCCCCCCCACCCCCCCACCCCCCGGGTCTGCTGCATATCCGCGAGAGATTACCTATAAACAAAGATTATCTCGCGTCGCGCGCCGCAGAGAGGTCAAGAACACTCGTCGGCGCAAAAACGCCGAGAACTAGAAATCCGGCATTTTTCGCCTATGATTCTTCGCTACTGACAATAGCTTTTTTTTTCCCTTTGGAGTTTTGAAAAAAAAGCGGAAAACAGGCTTGCAAACATAACAATAAAAGAAAGGCTTTTTTTTTCAACTTTGAAAACAACGACAAAAAAACAATATAGTATCTACCAGATCGTTCCTAAGGATAGCGGTGATGTCGATCCTGGTCATCGTCCGATTTGGAAATCTCGTGCGACTGTTCGCGATCTCTGTTTTCTTGTTTGTACACAAGAGGCTCCACATGGCTGCTGCATTCATTGCATTGATTTTATTCTTTTTACGCTTTTATACATCTTTCACTTTTGATTTCACTTTTATCTAGCTGCTGTTCAGTCCGTCGGGGGTGGGATGGATAGGAAATCTGGCGATCGATTTTTTTAACCTACTCCCAGATTAATTACGAACCAAAAAAATTTTATCCGATAAAAATACTTATCAAGCACGATCATGAAATATAATGTAAACATGTTAAACCCACTCTCTTTTTTTATTGACAGCTCATAAATTGATAGATTTCAAATACAGATAACGGCTCGTCTTACCTCATTCGACTGTTTCTACTGAGTTTTGTGTATCATGAACTTTTTAAGGTTTTAGAGTAGAATTACGACTAATCAGTTGAAAATAAAAACAATCGACGGGAATTGTAACGATACCCTACATTTTTAAATGTAAACTGAAAATCATGGAAAAATTTTCTTATTTTACGTGTGATTGATATAAAAGTGGGTCTCAGTGGTTTCACCCGAGGTGTAAGTTTTTATAAACAATTAAATATTCTTTGGTGTACGTCTCCTGGTTTTATTATTCAAGCGTAAAAAAGATAAACTATTTACCACCTTTTAATTCAATAAAACCGTATCCGTACAATTGCAAATGACAATTTTTCAACACACGGATAGGCAATTTCAATCTCTACGACCACCGATGGCTCGTCTTACTTCACTCGTCCGTTTTTACTCGTGTCAGAATGCAAGTATGTACCGCTCAGTTGATACAAATTATACCAAAAAAGTTGCAAATACTGATGTGAGAAAAAAAAACCGCTACATCAAAGCGGCTTACTGCAGATTCGAAGAAAAAGACGAGCTACGCGGCAGATGCGTTGCGTCGCCGACAAACGGCGGAGTGCAAAAAACATCAAAAGCCCAAGAGACTCGCGCTCGGACCATCAACTCTTCTCATCCAGATAGCATGCAGCCGCTGCTCTCGACGGATCGGGGACGATCCCAGCATCGTCCCGTTCGAGGGCGAATCTTTGTTCTTCGCACGCGCTCGTGTCCACGAAGGGGGGACCATCAGCTGTGCACCAGCCTGCGTTTGGCTCTCCGCGGCGTACGCGTCCCGATATTGTTTCGTCGTATACGTTGTGTACCATATACACGGTATAACTGCGCGGAAATGCAAAGCAGACGCGAGTCGTGGATCAAGCGCAGGCTCCGCGCTTTTTGGCACGCGTCCACCCCGTCGTGTTGTATATCTGACTGACTCCGCGGCGGGTGCGGGTGACTAGCGGCGTTCGCGATATCCGTTGTGTAAATCGCGCACCGAAAGCTTAATGTGTGTTAATCGCACATGTGTACATTCACACGTGAGCTAGCGCGTCAGCGCGTTTTGACGATCGGCTCTTTTTGACACTATCCTTTGAGTTATAATCTCGGCTGATTTCGTATTCGGGCGAGATTTCTAGTCCGATGCATGTATACATTCGTCAACGATGTTTATTGGATAGCCCCCCTTTTTCTAGTTTCTTTTCAAACCACTTGGATTTTACCGATCGGCGTCGAGTAGAATAAATTTATCGAGCCAGAAACTCGAGGTGAAAAAAAAAGGTGGTTGTTTCAACGATGACGAGACTGCGTTGATGGTTACTTTGAACTCTCCGACGATCGAGCTGGCGGATCGGCATAACTGCGGATCCCGGACGAGTAAGCGGCATATAGGTATCATATGGATGCAGCCGTGTCTAGACTCGGCGGGCACGTGATTTTGAGTTACAGAGTTAGTCGGGGCGACTTTTTCCGCGTCTGTTTGCTTTTGCAGTCTCGATGATGTTCGGCACTCAAGGATGTTTTATTGGTACACAAAGTGCTGGGTAATCGAACGATACTGAAACGTGCTGTTCTTTGTTGATATTTTTTTAAAGGGCATGCAAAATTTTACAACGATTTTGAAGTTTTATGGCTATTCCACAAATCACACTGAATATCGCTCAAAATACGGGCGCAAATTGTAAACACCTAAAAAAAAAGAAAAAAAAAAAACTCATAGCACGAAAGTAGATGAGATCATAAGCATCGTTTCAAACTCAAGAATAACTGATGTTGACGACCAAACCACGGAGATATTCTCCGTGCTATAGTGATAAGAAGTTATATGTTTATTTCGTTTTGACGAATGTTAACAAAAAGTTGTATTTGTTATTGGTAAACATCAACAAAAATTGAAAGTAATTATTTTAAGTTAAGCAATACCATTGATTATTTTCATGTTTTTCTTTGTAAATAATCTTGTTCTTTTTCGACGACGGAGCATCGATAGAACCTCCTTAGGAGGGGACATAAATATTTAAACGCTTGTGGTAGAAACAATTAAATCGCGGTGCTAGACGGACGCTTTGGTGTCACGGTTTAGTGAAACATCACAAGCGGGATAGTAATGATTCCTAGTATACCAAACAGTTGGGTAACGTAAGCATACGATTGACGTGGGTCCGCTCCTCCAGTGGTGTTCCGACGATCATTTCGATGTTTGGACGCACCGGGTACGGGATAAATGTTTAATTTTTATAATTTTTGTCTAATCAGAATGCAAACAGATGGCTTTTGCAGTCTTCGTCATCAATGACTGTCTCTGTGGAGGTATCAAATATACTTTGCAGCTTCGTATCCAAGAAAAAGTTCAACTCATCTACTGTTGACTCAATCAAATAAATAAATTTACATTGTATTCAACAGATTCTTCCAATTTTTTTCTCAATCTTCCATATCAATTGGTCAACTAAAGATCTACCTTTTTTTTTTTTTTTTTTTTTTTTTTTTTTTTTTTTTTTTTTTTTTTTTTTTTTTTTCTGTGAGTTTTATCAGAAGGGGTTATGCACTTAGTCTGGACAAATTACTTGCACCCGAGAGACAAGAAGTCGATCCACAGGAGAAAGCTACCGATCTTTCTCGAGTAGGCACGTACACCACTTTTTTACTACAAGACACAGCACTAGGTATAACTCGTAGTGTTAATCACGACCGGTACATCGGTACACCTATAATTGACCGTCCCGGAGTGCCTCCGAGCCGAATGGGCCAGTAAACAAATAATCAAGCATTATAGTGAAAAAAACAAAAAAAAATATTCCGCCCCCCCAAAAAAGCATCGGAATCAATATTATTCCCATCGATGCGCACGCTTGTAAGCCCACTTTTAACGGAAACTACCTTCCGAAAACCGCGATCGCCGCTCGATCATCAAACTGGAAAAAAAACAAACAAAAAACAGGAACGCAGACGCGTCGGTCGGAACAAGGAGCCGGGGGCGACTGCTTTGAATTTTCCCCGCATTCCGGGCGGATTCCCCGGCAACGAGGCGTCACCCTATACGATAACAACAACAATAATAATAATAACAATGATAATAATAATACCGAAACGCGAGACGCCGCGCCTCCGCGTCGCGACGATTTGCGTCACACCGACCGACCGCGTGCCCGCGCCGCGAGGTCTTTTTTTTGCGGGGAACTCCCCTCCCCCTCCGCCCCTGAAAAAAAGAAGAAGAACCAGCCGGGGGAAATCGGCGACCGGCTCCGCGGGAAGAAGAAGAATTGCGTCGGAACGGCGGAACGCGGAATCCCACCGCCCGGCTACTCGCGCGCGGGCCATCGACTGTGTGCGTACATACAAGCATGCGCGCGTGTGCACGACGCGCAGAAGCGGATGGACTCTGCAGAGCGCTGCAGCGGCGCGTTTCCCGTTCCCGCTTCGTCCGACTGCGCAACATTGTACGCGCCTATACAGGCAGACCGCTTGCTCCTTTTGCATCGCTTCCTCCTCGCCCGGTCGTCGACTTCCGGCGTCGAGTCACGTCCCCCCCCCCCCTCTCTTTTTTCCCCTCCCGGTGCGCGCTTTGTCTCGTCCGCGGGACTCGCCCTTTAATTGGGTCGCCCCGCTCCTTTGTGCGCCTCGGCGGTGGTGGTCGAAAACGAGGGGGCCGCGGCCGAAAGTTAACTTGTTTGCTTGTTTGCCGATTCTTTATCCCCCGAGCTTCCCCCCCCCCGTTTTTCCCGGGGACTCTGTTCCCCGCCCCCCCCCGGCCGACGATTTAATTCCGCCCTCCCCTCCCCCTCGCTGAAAATCGTCCGTCGCTCGGCGTCCCCCGGACTGAATTATTAAGCCG
>JAPYYV010028048.1:0-11380 GCA_030522625.1 Copidosoma aretas
AGCATCCATTTCTGATCATACAATGATAATAAATAACGCAAAATATTAAAAAAAAATAAACTTTCGAAAACCAAAAATTTTGGATGCGAATAGTGCAAGTTTCGCCAAAATGACCCATATATATATACCTTGCATTGCACATATTAATGCAATTCGCTCTGTGCATCACAAACGGCGAAACACTGGATTTGCCCCTACTGCCGCTAGTGTCGGGCGAATACACGTATTTTAAATGGGGATTGGGTATCGAAGTTCCAATTTTTGCCGTGTTGTGCACAGAGCGAATGCGCTTTCGTTATTTATTCTATCAGCCTTCTACGGAAGCGTCCGAAGAGTCCGAAGTCTGGTCTGACTCTGCACTCTGCAGAACTCCGAAACTGCGCGCATCGATCATTCAACAACAATATTTGCAATGTGACATGTGAGTTGGTCAACCGCGATAAAAGTGCTGTGTGAAAGAGAGAGCAGCGATGCTCTCGTGCAACAACGCCCAGCTGATTAATCGAGCCTGCTCCGATTTATCGTCAACAATAATAACATGACGAAGAATCGTGCTTGTTGCTGTAAAATAACTGAGTTGATTGAAACGACAACGGGCGTAACGGCAGTAAGAACGAGGTTATGTCGTACTGTAGGAGTGGTGACGCTATCTGCGAGGAAAACAATGACCTGGTGCACCTGTGGCGCGGCGCCGACAAGGTCAAGCTTGACTTTGACAATGAGCTTGACGGCCCCCCAGCCAAGGTCGTCTGTATCGACGATCGGGTGTTTCTCATGACGAAGGCTGGCAGTTTGTACTACGGGGACGTCGTCGACGAGGTCAAGGACGGGGAGGATGCGGGAATACCCTCGTTAAGCCTCAGGAAGAGTCAGCTGTGCGTAGTCGATGTCGCTGCAAATAGCGAGCACGTTTTCGCTGTCACCTGCGACGGTACGATTCAAAAGATCAGTCCTTGTGATTTAAGCGTTGTTGAGGACATTGTTCTTGAGGAAGGTGCCAAGTACTGCAAGCACGGGTACGATCTTTTTTTTTACTTTTATAATAATAAATTTTTCCCGATATCTTGAATCGCTTGTTTCGTTGTATCATTGAGCCTTTTTTCATCAATGATGTATACTTACAATTTGTTCTATTATTACTAGATATTTTTGTTTTTCTTTGTTAATTAAATAAAATTGTACATACACGAATGTTATTGATAAATTTATGTATAAATCAAGCAAAACAGTATACTTTGATCGCTGACTTTCCTAAAATTCTTTTTTCGCTCTTTAAATAACAAAACGCGTGATAAGTACACTATATGCACTGATAATACCGTAAATGTATTCATGACATGAATCATCAGCATGCATAAGTATCACTTCAAGTGATGCGCATTAAATTTATTCAATGTCACGAACAATCGAGAAAATAATGAACTTTGTAAACCTGTATTGCAATATTAGCGGTAAGATTCTTTGAGATGAAAAATAAAACTTACATCCAAATAAAATATCTTATGTGACAAGTACGCATTTTCACGCAAACGTAATAACTGCAGGAGCAAGCAGGAGCGCAGCCCGGTAAAAGTCACTGCGATTGCAGTAAACGACACCTCGGCCCTATTCGTCACGGAAAATGGCCAACTGTGGGCGAGCGGCGAGCAGGCCCAGATCGACATCAGGAGCGAGCTCCGAGAGGCCAAGAGGGTCGTATTCTTCGAGGGGCGCATTGTCTCGGACGTGGCCTGTGGCTCGAACTTCTACGCAGTCCTGGTCCAAAGGCTGTCCAGGCTGGCCAACAGGGATGATTCGGACAGCGAAGCCGCCAAGGAGGTCTTCGTCAAGTCGTGCTCGCAGTGCCTGAGCAACGTCGCACCGAGCCCGATGAGCGTCGCGTCCTCGGACACCGGCCTCATGAACGTCAACTTCCAGCACTTCAGCGAAACGGGCTCTATTAGCGCGGCATCCAGCGCCAGTAAGGAGGATGTCTTTACGGTGGACAACGATAAGTCCACGCTGCTCAACTCTGAAAACTCGATCGCGAGCATGGCCGACGAGGTGGTGCCGGAGTCGGAGAGGGAAAAGGCCCCAGAGTCGAAGAAGAACTCGTCGCTTCTATTAAACACTGCGAACGCGAGACAGTTCTTCACCAGACAGTTGTCCTGGGTCTCGTCGTACGGTAGTCCAAAGGAGGCGGCTGAGCTGCTACAGATGGACGCGATCGACAACAACAACCCGGCGAGCCTCATCAAGCAGAACGTCTCGAGCATGGCCAGTTTAGTCTACGAGGGTGTGAAGACCGTCGGCGACAAGGTGGTTACCCTGTCGAGGCACGTGAGCGGCGGCTCCGATCCGAACGAGACGCACGCCGAGGACGACGCGAGCGACAACTTCGAGGAGCTGGGCATTGAGGAGTCCAAAAGAACGGCGGGCAGCCTTATCAACAGTCTCAAGAGGGCGGACGACAGTCTGGTTTGGTCGACGAGCACCGGGTCATCCGAGCATGAGCTCGTACAGAAGCGCCTGAACGAGCGGGTCCAGAAGCTCATTGGGACGGGCAGTAGCGTGCTGTCCAGCGAGCTGTGGACGTGGGGTGACGTAAAGTACGGCCAGCTGGGCGTCGGTGACATTATCAATCGGCCCAGGCCGCGAGAAGTAACAGCCCTCGGTCACTGTGCAGTGAGAAAAATAACTTGCGGCGATTTTCATACATTGGCTCTCACGCTGGACGGCAGAGTTTTTGCCTGGGGTAGAAATAATTTCATGCAAGTGGCGCACTGCTCGCAAGTGGACCAGAAGTCGCCGCAGCTGTTCGCTTCCAACTATTTTATAAGTCTGGGGCCGAACGAGAGAGCACGGGACATTGCCGCCGGTAGCAATCACAGCCTGATCATGACTGACCAGAAAGTATTTTTAGTCGGGAAGCATAAGTAAGTGCCATTGATATACCTATTATCATGATTATCATTATGATTGTTATTATTGTTATTTTGGCATAGAAATTCAAAAATTCATAGTGGAGTGGGCACCTATACGCCATTTCTCCCTATCCTGAGCTACCTCAATCCAGTTTTCACATTTGACTATTTCTATTATTGTTTATTTTCGCAAAATAACCAGCCCAACGCAATCAACGATCTTTGATAACTTGACATATATCTGGTATAAATGTTTCTTAATACTTTCCGCTCGAAAACTGCAAACTTGTTCTCTTCGCATATTGTTAATGCCCACGTTTCGCATCCATACAATACGACTGGCAGTATGATAGTTTTATACATACAGATCTTGAGATTTTTTGAAATTAGTCGCGATTTCAAAAGTTTACTAACGCCATAAAAACACACTTTAGCCGACTGCAGGCTTTGCCTGGTTTCGTCTGTAAAAACATTCCTGTTATTGATAATGTTACTTCAATTTAGAGATCTGTTGAAATGTTTTTCCTGCTAATTTTAATGGTTGGTTGCTTATTTTCTCTGCTATTAACCATTTATTTGTTCTTCTCTTCACTGACCTCTAATTTTATTTCCTTTGCTCTCTCAATGAGTTTCTGTATTTTTAATGACTATTTCCTCGTTATCTCCCATAATATCTAAATCGTCCGTGTAGCCTAGTACTTGAATTGTTCCGTTCAACATCACCCCACCTTTGTTTTCCTGAACGCAGCGTATACAATATTCTAGAAACAGATTATACAATAAAGGGGACAAAGCATCTCCTTGCTTAAGCACTTCCTGAATTTCGAACAGATCAAATAATTTACTCCGAGCGCGAACCCTCCCTCTTTTTTCCTGGTTGCATATTTTTACAAGGTTTACTAACTTTTTCAGTTTGCCAAGGGATACATGGATTTGATACATTTTCGATTTGATAATTGAATCATAGGCCTTTTTAAAATCTACAAATAATTAGTTAAGGTCCTTGTTGTATTCCCATTTTTCCTCGATAATTTGTCTGACAGTTTAAACATTCGCTGATTGCTGGTCAAACGATCGCGTCTAAATCCGCATTAGTAATCTGCTATGATGTCTTCAGCATATGGTTGGAGTTTGACAAGTAATAAATTCGAGAGTATCTTGTAACAAGTTGGGATCAGTGAAACCCCCCTATAGTTGTTACATTATAGTGATCTGTCTCCTTTTTTAAAAAAATATCAGTATTATAACGGATTCTGTCCAGTCGTTGGAAATACGTTCATCTGTCCATATTTGTTTTATCAGTTCGGTAACGTAATTAATCGTTCTTTCTCGTACTTAATCATCTCACCCGGTATTTCATCTATATCCTATATATGCCTATACATGCACAAAATATATTTTGATTGATAAAAATTGCGGCTTATTCGCGAATGTCGTTTCAGGTCATCTGGAACTATGTCGAGCCTAGAAATTCCCGAAGTAAAAGACTGTGCGCTTGAAAATATTTTCTGTGCGAGCACCCTAAGCTGCTGCACAATGAAAAGGAACGCGACCACTGCGGTGTCAGATTTACTGCTGATAGAGGAACAGGTATTCTTAGAAGAAACGCTTCATGCTTATCAGAACCTTATAGTGCCGCTTCAAGTTAAAGGTGGAGCTTCTATTGAATCCGTAGTATACGAAGCCCTGTGCTGCTGTTACAAGGAGCTCCTGAGTGTTAATGTTTTAAATGTCAAGAGCCTCCAAGATTACTATAGTGGTGTAATCGAAGCTCACGAAGTTACCATTATTACCTACATAGACGAGTTTGTTAACGTCTACAAGTCGTATTTGAATGCTGTGTGTGATATAGTCTCTCTTGGTGGATTTGCACAAATCGCTAAACTAATTGATGCATTTGATATTTTATTAAATGTTTTTAAGGATGAAACCAAAGAAAAAACTGAAGAGATTACTCATGAAACTGTCATAGCTTACATTTTGCAGCATCCTGTACAACACTTAAATAGGTAATTGCAAAGTATTTATTATGCATTTTGTATTTCCGATTAGATTTTTATGCAAAAGTCTGCCGTTGGTCAACTCTACCGAAAAATACGTCGGTCAGATCTATATATAAAATTAAACATCAATCCATGCAGCAATAAAAGCACTACGGGAACATACAAAAACTGCTCAATATTTTGATTCGACAAGTTGAAAAAAGACACTAGCGATGATTCGAGAAGTTCGGCTAAAGACGCGATCGTCCCTCTCTTATTTTTAAAATATATTCTAGCGTAACTACGAATATACCAGTTCTTTCGATTACAAAGGACTTGCAGACGCTGTTTTATAATAAGCTCGTTCTGGTAAAGATGTTTATCGCATCAGTTACATTAAACTACATTTATGAATCATCAAATATCATCTCGTGATTTTTTTGACTCATTTGATGTTGAATAAAAATTGTACCAGTAATATAAAACCAGGACAATGTTTTTTAAATAATCATTCAAAATTTTTTTCATTGCGTAGCCGAATAGTTTAATATCAATTTAACTCTGTCAAATTACAGGTATTCAAGCACAATAAAAAATTTAATGAAACAAAGTAAAGCCAAAACGAAGATGGACGATTTGCAGGATGCCTTGAGCAAATGGGACCTGATTTGTAAAGAACAAACCAAACGACTGCAAGATGCCGAAAGTACAAAAAATTTCTGGGAAGGTTCCGGAAAATCAGTTGAGCAGTTCAGGTCTCCCGAGAGGAGAATGATTAGAGAATCTCGATCTCATCCTATTTCACTGCACAACTCCAGTAGATTTTCGTCACACTGGTTCATACTCTTAAATGATATGTTTATACACGTTAGCGGTACAAATTATTACACTGCTCATCTCTTGCCATTGTTGTGGGTAGAACTTTTACCTGACTCAGATACGTTAAAAGTATGTCATTACAATTTTTTTTTTTTTTTTTTTTTTTTTTTTTTTTTTTTTTTTTTTTTTTTTAGAATGCCATGTCGATAACAACGCCAGAAGAAAGTTTTACATTATATACGCCGACGGCTGCTGATCGCGGCGAGTGGTTCCATACGCTTCAGACGGCCATTAAAAACAGCCTACAACGATCAAATAGTCGTATGCCTCCACAAATCCGTACTGGTTCATTTTCATTTGCCAAAAATCCTGTATACAAGGATGCCATGTACACTGGTATGAATCTATTTTAGGATTTAGAAAAAGTTTTTTAAACTTAAGAATATACAACTTTACTATAATGTGAAGGTCAGTGGATGAATGGCAAGTTGCACGGTTCTGGTAAATTGGAATGGGCTGACAATCGTATGTACATAGGTCAGTTCCATAAAGGTGCCATACATGGGACTGGACGAATGGAAATGCCGACCCAAGGTGTTTATGAAGGACAGTGGAAAGATGGACAGCAAAATGGATATGGCATTATGAAGTAAGTTTGTATAATTTATAAATGTACATGATTTATGGTTATCCGGAATGATGTATCTGTATTTTGATCAACTGTTTAATTACTGAATAAATTATGGGGAAATGTACCTTGACTCAATGGTGATAAGGGTATTTTTTCCGGTGTAAAAACAGCACAAAAAAATTCTAATATTTTGAACTGAAATCAAATCCCTGACTTCTTAAATTTAATAATATTATTATTAAAAAAATTAATCGAGTCGAAAGTAAGTAGCATTGAAGACGATTCATTTATATGTCTACTAAATAACCGCCCTCTATTCAACGATATTATTTATACATTATTTACACTTGAAAAGGGGAATGCGCTGAGAGTTGGCAAGAAATTAATCTGCATCTACTATACGTTATGAAATACGTGCAGGGGGTGGTTTATCTCAGAATTCATACGGTGGAGTATTTCTGCTCCAAAAGCATAACTCGGCGTGAGTTGGTCTGGTTGGGAAAATTAAAAATGCAAATAATAGACATCAATAAAAATCCTTAAAAACTCCAAAGGTGTGAAATTCTATCATAATTTTATTATTATTTGTGTATTTTCATTTAAATAATTTAGCTGCATAAATGGAGATATCTATGAAGGATATTTCAAGGATGGTTTGCCACACGGACATGGAATAAAAAAAGAAGGTCATTTCATGGCGTCCAGTGCCTCCGTATATGTTGGTGAATGGTCCCTTGGCATGAAACAAGGGTACGGAGTTATGGACGACATCAAAACTGGTAATTTACTTGTCTGTCTTAAAAAATCGATGATCTCGATGATCTCAATCAATTATTATGTTGGAGTCAAATAAAATACTGAATCAACATCTTACAGGAGAAAAGTATATGGGATCTTGGAATAATAATATGAAACATGGTAGTGGGCTTATCATTACCTTGGATGGAATTTATTACGAAGGAACATTTGTCCAAGATGTTTTTACGGTAAATTGATGTTCTTCATAAAACAACTAAGTAAAGCGATAAAGTCGCTTGTGATTACTTTTTTTTTTTTCGTTTGCTAAACATTAATATTTAACACAGGGTCACGGGCTCATGGTTTTTGACGATGGAACTCATTACGAGGGTGAGTTTAAATCAGTAGGCGTTTTTGGTGGAAAAGGCATATTAACTTTCAGTAATGAAGAAAAGTTGGAAGGTAATTTCAGTGGAGCGTGGAACGAGGGAGTAAAAGTTACGGCTACTTTGCACCTGAATAACAAAGAAAACCAAAACTTGAAAAATGGGCCACCGTGAGTACTACTACTAGTAGTTTTTTTTCCTACTCGATAATTAACTTAAAACTAATTAAAAACTTAATCATTAAATACGAATTTTTTACTAGATCGTTTGGTAAACTATGTGCACGACCCGATCAGAAATGGAAAGCGATATTCCGACAGTTTTACCAGCAACTAGGCATAAGCGAGAACAATAATAACATCAACTCCTCGGTGCGACAGCTTGAAACACAAAAGCTCTGGCAAAATGTAGCGGCAATGATTTCAAAGTCCCAGCGCAGCTATCAGAAACGCCAGCATTACAACAATACCTTTCTCGTCTCTTCCTTGGGTCAAAAAGATAAGGAAATGGTCAAAAACTTTGACCAGTTAAACAAAATTTTGTGCTTTGACGAGCTTAACTACTTTGCTTACGAGCAAATTCACAAATACCTGTCGCGAGCTTTTGAAAGCCCCCACCACCCGCTTGGAACGCTTTTAAGTGAGCTGGCAA
This sequence comes from Copidosoma aretas, assembly GCA_030522625.1. Lineage (NCBI taxonomy): Eukaryota > Metazoa > Arthropoda > Insecta > Hymenoptera > Encyrtidae > Copidosoma > Copidosoma aretas. The sequence goes on from JAPYYV010028048.1 coordinate 8,111, forward strand.
CTGTTTATACGGCTACTTACGGTGGCGTGAGGGTCCATCCATTGCTTTTAGAACACGCAGTGTCAGAACTCAAAAGCATAACTACCAGAATATACGAAGCTGTTACACTGTTCTTTCCAGCCTTACCCAAGGCTGACGATCAATATGTACTTAGACCCGACAATGGTGATCGCAATGAAGAGTAAGTATACAACATTTAATTTTTAACTACTCGATTTAAAAGTTGAAAGCCCGATCTATACTGAAAATTATAACTTTTCAGAAAAATTATAAGTGCAGCTGCCATACTTCATCCAATTTTACTGCCACGGGTTTACTCTGCATTGTTTGTACTGTACGCGCTTCATAATAAAAAGACAGACGATGACTACTGGAAAAGATTGATGAAGTTAAATAAGCAGCCTAATAACACGGTGTTAGCTTTCGTGGGAATCCATCAGTGAGTTATTTTCATTTATTTTAAGTACTTTGAGAGACTTTAATAAAGTAATGGTATGATTTTCAGAAAATTTTGGAAGGACTTCGAAAATGATGTATTTTTAACTGATGCAATTGAAACTTTACAACAGTTAAAAACAACGTTTTCTGCAGTTGAAAAACTTATCGTCTTCAGAAATACATATCACCAAATTGAATTGGTATGCTTTACAAAAACAAGAGAAATATCACCTTTTTTATAATTTATAAATTTTGATGTTTAGGCCATACAAAAAAGGTTAAAAGAAAATTATAAGTTATCTGCTGATGATTTAATTCCAATATTTTACTTCGTTGTTGTCCGAGCTAGTGTTTTACAACTTAAAAGCGAGTTACATTTTATAGATGATTTTAAAGAGTCTCATTTGACGAACGGATCAATTGGTTACACTTTTACGACAGTAATGGTAAGTTAACTATTTTGTTGCTCGACAATGATATATATTATTGTTGCTTATTTATAACTTTTTAGAGTATTTACAACCATATACTGCAGGAAGACATACCAGAGGATGATTAATTTGTGTTAAGTGGATTAAATCTGGCTGGTCTAGAAAAATTTATACAATTGTTTTAACGTCGTCTGTGACAAGTTGTTGAAATGTTAATTCTGTGTTATTTATTACGATGTGTCCAAAGAAAGATTCGTCATTAAATTTTTGTATAATAAATTTAGACTTTGAACCTTTCATACATATATTTACAAGATGAACGTAGAAAATGTATATTTATTCAAAGTTTTGTCGAGCGATTGCGACTCTATTTTTGTGGAAACTATATGTATTATTCTTCGTGCATTTAATTGTAAACATTCCATCGTGATGATGGCGTTTGTTGTGCAATAAAAGTAATTCGTTGATTAATTAAACTAAGAAAAATTAATTAACCATTTTCATACATGTATATATATATTTTTGTACTTAATAACATAAATTATTAGAACTATATACATACTAACCTTGTATGAGCTCAGAACTCTAAATTTTATTCGCGACATGCGAATTTTTAAAAGCTAATCTTTTAGATCGTTGGGATTTTCTTACATTGTAGGTTCCATATGGGTGATACGGTAACGATAGGGTTTGCGACTGCCGTCATTTAATGAACAATTATGATTGCACCTGTTGCATACGAAAAAGTTTTTATTCAAAAATTTCTCGTTATAACAAACCATTTGGATGGGATAAAGTTTTACTCAAGTATATGTATTGTACAAAATTTGTTATTCCATTGAGCTAAACAGCTTTTTCCCTCCATTATCAAACTAAACCTTTGCCGGTATAAACGAATAAAAGTATTGGCTATAAAAACATCAAAAAAGAATTTGTCTATTATAATCATGTAAAGATCCATTTTATTTTGGGAAGTGGGTGTGCGAATTATACCTAATATTTATACAATTTCCAAAAAAGATGAAACCAAAAAAAGCAAACAAGATACAATCAAGTTTTTAATCAAATATCAATGGTACGAATAAAAATAACAATGACACTGTTCAAGACACAAATTTAAAGAATTTCTAAACTCAATAAAAGATAATATTACAAATTGCAGGGCATATATCTTAGCTGCTTTTTTTTTTGGTTATGTTATGGACAGTTAATTGATCAATTTATATATTTTTACCTATTACAAATATTCATTTACTATTTTTTTTATAATTCAAAATAATTACACAAGGAATAATTAACATTCCTTGGAATATGAACTGCAGTATGTGACCAATTACAGTTTTTACAGACTAAATATTTAGAGTACACTCGCACACCGTATAAAAGATAATGGCTTGAAGTTTCTTTTTACAATTACTTTTATCTTTTTTTTAAATCATTATTCATTTTTACTAGGAAACGTTTAGATTAAATCAGCGACGTTCGATGGCATTTCTTCAATGTGCGTGTTGTAAAATTGCTCAATATCCTTTAAAGTTCTTTTATCTTCAGATGTTACGAAGTTAATAGCAACACCTTTACGACCGAAACGACCACCACGTCCAACACTGAAAAATAAAAATAGTAATTGTACAATTATGCGGAGAAACCCCAGAGTACTCGTTTTAAGTCAAAAGCTTACCGATGGATATAGTTTTCGCGATTTGAGGGCAAATCATAGTTGATGACCAAGGAAACCTGCTGAACATCAATACCACGAGCAAGAAGATCAGTTGTAATCAAGATACGGGAGGATCCAGAACGGAACTGACGCATAATAAGATCACGCTCATTTTGATTCATGTCACCATGCATAGCAGAAATGGTAAACTCTTTGCGGTTCATATTTTCGGTTAACCAATCGACCTTACGGCGAGTGTTGCAAAAGATAACAGCCTGAGTGATCGATAGCGTATCGTAGAGATCACACAACGTATCGAGTTTCCAGTCTTCGCGTTCGATGGCGATGAAGAACTGCTTAATACCTTGAAGAGTCAGTTCCTCTTTCTTAACCAGGATTCTGATAGGATTCCTCATGAAGCACATGGATACTTCAAGTACATCGTTCGGCATGGTAGCCGACAGAAGGATTACCTGAAATTAAAATAATACACAACTGTAGAAATGGTTTAGCGATAAAAATTACTGAAACATTTTATCCCAATAGAATGTTAGAATAATTTGCATTTCAACAGTTCTTACTTGAACTGAATTAGATAAGAGTTTAAAGACATCGTGAATTTGATCTTTAAATCCACGAGAAAGCATTTCATCAGCCTCATCAAGGACAAACAATTTAATATGTTTGGTGCGCAATGCATTGCGGCTCATCATGTCGAAGACACGACCTGGCGTACCGACG
>JAPYYV010028050.1:0-13244 GCA_030522625.1 Copidosoma aretas
AAACGCTTCGTCCGAGAGGTGCAGATAGAAAATTAAAAAAGTTCCCGGAATAAGGGGTTAAGTCCAAGTTCCCGGAATAAGGGGACAACTGAAGCATTTGCCGGCTTTTCACGGTCGCGAAAAACGTTCATTCGCGCAAGACAGTACAAAAATGTTTCTTCCACTTAACTTTACTCGTCAGCCAAGTATGGGATTCCAATTCGATTGCCCTGATCTTGCTGCAGATCTAATCGAACATTAAAATGCGATTTACTCGAAATCACCGAGAGTGGACTTACCCCCTTTTACCGGGAAGCCACAGATATGTACATATCCGTATCATCCAAGTATCGGTTTATAAACTAAACTCGACGATTCAGTTCGCCGGCTGCAAGAAGGCCTTCTCGCGGCTGGAGAACCTCAAGATCCACCAGCGCTCGCACACGGGAGAGCGGCCGTACGCCTGCCAGCACCGCGGCTGCGCCAAGGCGTTCAGCAACAGCAGCGACAGGGCGAAGCACCAGAGGACCCACTACGACACGGTATTTTTTTTTCACGCCTAAGTATACAATTTCGTTACGTTCATTTCGCTGGGTGGAAGAACGTCGTGTGTACCTTATTAATCGCTGGACGTTGGATTGCGGAAAAGTCGTCAACGTTTCAAGACTGGACGAACGATTTGTCGATCGTGCAACGCTCCGCGGGAAAAGCGCGCAAACAGGCTGGGGGGGTTTTTCCGATTCGCAATCATCAGCGATCGGTCAGAACATGCTTTCCGTCACACTACTTGTACCACTCGTCAATTGCGCCCAATGAATTTGCAGAAACCGTACGCGTGCCAGGTGGCGGGCTGCGGCAAGCGCTACACCGACCCGTCCTCGCTGCGAAAGCACGCCAAGAACCACGCCGACCTGACGAGCGGCTGTTCGGCGGCGGACGCCCGCTCGGGAGCTAACCACAACAACAACAACAACAACAACAACAACAACAACAACAACAACCCGACGTGCAAGTCCTCCTCGGCGAGCAGGAGAACCTCGAGCTCGTCCAGCGCCTCGTCGCTCGTCAGCGCTCACCACCACCACCACCACCAATCCCCACAGCAGCAGCAGCAGCAGCAGCAGCAGCAGGGAACGCGACACGCCTCGGTCACCTCGGACTACGGCGGCGGTCCGCGTAAGGACCAGCAGCTCCTCGTGGACGACGCCGAGCTCAAGTCCTATCCGGCCGCGCTGTCGCCCCGGCTGGCGCGCGTCCCGAACAACCAGCTGGACGAGTACGTGCCGTACGAGTCAGTGGCCCGGTTCCTCGTCGACGACAGGAGCCACCAGCTCGGCCTCGACAATATCGGTGGGTGGCCGCTGTACATATCACTCTTGTCATTGGCATCGTTTTGTTTTTCTCGGCGTACGCGGTGACGCGTTCGGCAAGAAAAATGTTTCGAGTGTCTTTCGCTGCAGTGATCGGAGAGAGCCTCGCTCGCATCGTGCCCTTATGCATATTCGCGTTCGATGCTCACGGAGCGGCGAGAGAAGACCGCAAACCTTGTGGCTCGCGTGGGCGGGGATTTTTGTTTTTTGTTTTTTTGCTCTTTTTCCATCAAAATCTGAATTTTTCGAGCGGGCGAGGAGGCACGAATAAAAAGGTCGACGCCGCCGCACGCCGCGACGCATTCTCGAATACCTCGGGCGCGTTTTGCCGGGGACAACGGAGGATAAAAAAGGGTGGCGCGCGCGCGCGCGAGTATACGGGGCGAGGGACACCATATTGAATCTCAGAGGAGGTGTGCTTTCGGTGCGGTTCGCGCGTCCCCCTCTCTCCCCCTGCTCTACCCCACACCGAGTCTTAAAATAATATTCCGTACCTACTTTTTTGGCTTACGCGCACTCGATGCACGTGCCGGGCCCTGCCACGTGCGACGCACGCGCTCCTCCCCCCTCTTTTCCCCCCTGCTTCTTCTCCTTTAATCCATTTTTATAACGCGCCCGTATAGTGCAGTACACGGCTCTTCTCCATTTTTATCGTACGCGCGCCCAACTCCTTCACCCCCCCCGTTCGCCGTTTAGGCTCAAGTTGAGTTGTTTTATTGGGTGGTGCAAGTATACCGGAGAATAATACGACGATCCCGCGTCCCCGAGCTGGGATAACATTGTACGATCGCTGTGCGGCGCGTCTGTTCTTTTCCTCTTGATTAGTGCGGGTCGCCGCAGAGATTGGGCGCGGATATAGCCGTGCGCTAGATCAGTCGATAGCGATGCGAACAGTGGAAATTAATTGTCGATTGTCATTTTTCAGGCTACGCGGCTGACGAGGACATCAGCGATCTCCACGATCTGGGATCCGACATTGAATTTTTGGAGCTCAACAGCCTCGACGACTCGGTCTTCATGGGCGAGTAGCGCTGATTGTTATGACAGCCAAAAATGCCAAGAAAATATCGACTCAAGACTGCTCCAGCGGGAATTGCCATTGCTTCGCGACCGCGGAAGTTGGGAGACGATAATGCGCGCAGGTTGCGAAAGACAAGTACGCGGATCATTATATCGTTGTTGGGCTTAGCTTTGAGGGGACAAATATAATGAAGCGAACAATGTGTGCTACGTGATTTGAACCAAGGTTACTTTTATGACGATTATGGTGATGAAACCAATCAGTGTTTCGCACATTGCATACATATATCCATATAGGTTGTACTTATAGCGATGTGTATGAGAAAATACGTCTTTTTTTTTAGTTTTAGAATTTTTTGTACATTTGTAAATATGATATTATCTAGGCCGGATTGGACGGAGAGCCGACGACATACTGCGAAACTCGAGTATTACATTATCGGCTGGCTGCACTGATTTATAATAATTAAAAGTGGTGACACGTCATGCTTTGCGTCTCAGCTCATCTTGGACTCTGTACGATACAGATGATTAGTGTTGATATTTTTCGCTCTACTGTTTGCAGATCGATAGTTGTTCGCTCTCCGGGATTTCTGAGCAGACTGTGCCGACAAAGTTGCTGAACGCCTCCTGATTCTTTGTCTGCAACAATTTTTTGTCGTGCCGATGATGAGAATATGTCTCGGTTTTTTTTTTTTTTTTTTTTTTTTTTTTTTTTTTTTTTTTTTTTTTTTTTTTTTTTTTTTTTTTTTTTTTTAAATTTTTAATTTTTTTTTTTTTTTTTTTTTTTTTTTTTTTTTTTTTTTTTTATTTAAATGTATTGTAGCGGACCAATGAGAACATGTAATCAAAGTTGTATGTGTATACTTGCCGATAAAATGTGATAAATACATTTTTACGAAAAATAGAGGGGGTTCGTGATGGTTAATTTAAATCCTGTCTCGAAAAATTGACTGTCGCGTGACTCAAGCCGATCTATTCGTGATGAGCTTGGCTGCGTGGTTTGATCGGTCGGGCAATTCAATCGTAATTTTGCAAAATGACAAAGAAAAAAAAACTAAACTTGCGAATTGCATATAATAATTAGGATTATACAAGTCCAATTTTTATTGCATGCTGCGTTCATGTTTCGAATTATTATCGATCTTTTTTAGCGCGTTTTTTTATTGCTCTGTTAATCTTTAAATCATCTTGAGGAAACAATGAAAAATGTATTCAAGTATGTTAAATTTCGGTGGTCGACGCAACATACTCGCTCCTGCAGCAGTATAAAGAATGTATTAGATACACAATATTAACTTACCCCTTTGATGGCGATGGTCGGGACGAATCTTAGGGGCTTCTCGAAGTTATTCGTCTTCTTGCCGTGCTCGACGAACAGATCGTCGCCTAGCTTGGAGTTGCTACAACTCTCGACGCCTTGGACGAACTCTTCGCTGAAGTGCTGATCCCTCGCGCACTAGGGTAGATATAGATAGTCACGTCTTATCAGTTTTTCGTAGATAAACGCGCGTACTTTCTCCTAAGAGTATAATATCCAGCCGTATCCTATATTCGAAACTCTTCGATTGAAAAAAAAATTACCTCGTAACGACGCGGATTGCCAAATCCAACGAGAGTGAAGCAATGCTCTGCAGGTTTGAGCATACGACGATTATTATTATTATTATACTCAACAATAATCAACTCGCTCGAGTGAGCCCGTACCGTACGTGTATAGGTAATAACTCGATCGTGTGTATGCTTGGATACAGCGTGATTAACTTGGTCGCGAGGCCGTGAAAGTACGTAATACTCGTACGAGCAAAGTAACGCGTAATGACGACAAAATTAAATTAAATTTTGCGTAATTGTAATTTAATCCCTGCGCGGGTATGGGGGGAGACGGACGAATCGTTATGTAGATGCACGTACCTTTGTCACAGCGACTGAAGGATCGCTACTCGACATGGCGCAACTGATGATGTCGACCATTTTTTGCTGCCGGTCTTCGGGCTTGACGGTGTTTTCAATTTGGTAGATAGCACACGCGTGGGCCTTGTTGCCTTGGCACTCCTCCTCTCCGTGCTGGCACGAGTAGTGGAGCTTGTCCGTTCCCTCGTCCACCCACCACTGAGCAGAATCGGATTTTTATTCAAATGGCTTTTTTTTTACAAATGGACCACAGGACGGTGTATAGTTGGAGACGAATATGTTATTTTTTACCGATGCTTTGCCGAACGGCACGAGGGCGATGTTCAGGTAATCCTTGAGGCCTCCGTTGTAGGCTGGAGCTAGTTTTTTGGTGATAAAGTGCATACTGTCCGCGCACAGGGACTCGTAGTAGACGTCGACATTGAGCTTCTGGCGCTCTTCGCCGGATACCTGTTTGGAAAAATCATCCATTCGGGATATGATGATCGAAGGAGTCACCAATTTTTTGCAAAAATAATTTAAAGCGCAGATCTTGGTGTTGTCTGCAACGCTAAGGCTGCTGAATGTATGTTTTTATCATCGTGAGTCAAACTGTTGTGAACCATGCGAATAAATTACAAATTAATTCGATGCACTGACAAATAATATTACAAGTATTGTGGAATGTAAAAATTTTGTGAAGCAATGTCTCTTTTGCAATAGTACACAAAATTTTTTTGCATACATACCTCTGATTTAAAAGGGGAATTACATTTTACTATGCAGTGGCAAGTTCACAACAGACTGGCACACGAGAAAAATACTTTTCCGCGCATTACAACGGCCCATGCAGTGATCGCCTTAGAGAGATGCACATTATTGACGAAAACTGCTACAGATTTAGCAGCCTGCGTGACTCAGACAGTCTGAACCGTTAGTTATACTTACCGTCCCCATCGCAGATGAATCTAACGAGTCGCTCGTTTTTCGGCTGTAAATGCCGTGTCGAGAAAATTTATGACTCTCAGAGTATATTATGGCGATATAACAGTTACTTGTTTATGTTTCAAAATTAAAGGAAAATAAAAATAATATTTAAAATTAACATAGATTATGAAACATACAAACTTCTTCGATATTCAATTCGGGAAAACACATGTATACTTTGTAAAGGAATACTTTTGTTGTGGCAAAACTTTATATAGCAGTCGTGCTTCATATATAGCCAAAAAAAGCGTATATTCATTGTACCTGTATTGTCAATGCTACATATTTACATCATAAAACGCGTCAAAAATAATTGCACATTGCTAACATGCACATTACTTTCTGAGAACTTATTGTCCTTTTCAGTCATGCCACATCATATTTAACAACCGCTATGGATATTTCCGTCAGAATCAGAGCGCAGCAAGTTGTGCCGTATACTCTTCGTCGACCCGGGAAGAGTTGCCCTACTCCATGTTAGTCTTCGTTTGATAAATTTGAATTTATGATTAAAAAAAAATGTAAAGTCCGCTATAGTGCCACTTTCTACAATTAGCGGCCCAAGTCAAAAAGGACCTTTTTCACAAAAGCAAGCAACGCGCAGGAACATAATCGATAATGATGAATAATCGAGCGAAAGAAGAAAACAGAGTATTATGTATACTTACGGCGTCGAAGCAGCAGCAGAAGGCCACGAGAGCCGCGAAGGCGATCGGCACGGCCCGACCCAGGTGATACATGGTGTGCGCGCTGCAGGTACGAAATTCGAACGGCTCGACGGAGTCGGGACCGGAGAGCCGAATGACGAGCGATCGGCAAGTCGCGGCCGCTTTAGTTGGCTCGGGAAACACGACGAGCCGGAGAAGGAGGGGAGCGAAAAAAGTGAGCGGCTCTCGAGACACGGAGCTCGGGCGCGCGCGCGTGTGCGTACGATGATGACCTATCGCGCAGCGGGGGATAAGATCTCTCGGTCGTCTTCGGCGGAGGCCGATTTAATCCACGCTCGGCGAGTCGGGCGGTTTTCTTCTGCTCCTCTTAATTTTATTGTCACGGGGCGCTTTCTCGCCTGCGCGGTGATAACGCTGATGCACGTGCGCGCGGCCACGAGTTTTTAAAATCAAAGCTCGCTCTTTCACCACGGCGATAAAAAGTTGTAGTGTGAGTATGGTCGAGAAAGCCTTTGTTCGTGCAAAAACGCGGCGCGTTCTGGTGGATGGAGCGGGATATTGATAAAACGTGCCGCCCGTGGACATTAAAAGTACAAAGTTAAAGATCGAACGTTGTCATAATATTTTGTGTATAAGTACATACCGTTGCTATTTCATACGTGTTTACGTAATGCGCGATTGAAAAAACATGAGTAGAAAAAATAAGTAACAAAATCAACAAATGGGATCGCGTTCGAGAGGCGCGCGTTTGTAATAGGACAATTCGAAAATGTATGCAGCTCGTCCTATTCCAATTACGCGCTTTTACGTAATCCTGGTGAAAATAATGCATGCGTTGCCGATAGAATTATGTGGATATTGTGAATAAATGAGACAGTAACAACGACATTATTAACATTTCGTACGAAACAGTTTCTATCATTGTACAATACATTATTCAACAAGTATAAGGTATAGATCATGGGCAAGACCGAAAGAGATGTCGGAGAAGGAGGAAAAACCGAGGAATCGACTTAAGGCTTGATGCCTTGACCAAATTCCATCGTCTGCTGAGGCTGCCTGTACTGTTGCTCCAGATCGAGGTAGCGCAGCCTGAAAGTTTCGGCCAGCTTGAGATTCTTCTCGGCCCCCTCGCCGAGCTCGTGCATGCGCGAGACGTGCATGCAGGCGTTGGACACGCCGTACTCGCAGGCGAGCAGCGAGTACCTGTAGACCTCGGGGGGACTCTTCTCGACGGCCCCGTCGATGCCCTGGGTGTAGAGGCCCGTGAGGAAATAGCACGCCCGCTCGTTCTTCTTCTCGACGCAGCCCTTGACCAGCATATTTATGCCGCTCTGTATGACGGCGTTTCTGTTGTCCCGGTTCACGTCGGCGCTCGTTATCGAGACGATGCCCGCGTTCGTGCAGCCGATACCGTCCCCGAGGTCGCAGCTCTTTTTCATGTACCCGAAGGCCTCCACAATGTCCTTTTTACAGCCTTTGCCTATGGTGGGACAGATCCATCGATTCAAGATTGTCAGAGCTGGTTTTTTTTTTTCTTTTTTTTTTTTTTTTTTTTTTTTTTTTGTTTTTTTTTTTTTTTTTTTTTTTTTTTCATGACGCTTGAACGTTAAAATATGAAAGTACGATAAACTTTCCGGCTTTAAAAACAAAAATATCTCTATTAGCGAGCGCGTGTGACATAAAAAAAAAAAAATGATTTATCAATGCGAACAAGCGTTGGGATGTAATTACGCGAAAAAAGAAAGTCCGTTTCTCTTGTTGCCCGATGCTTTCTACCTGTCAACTTGTCGAGTGTATGTTTTTATTGTTGTTGTACAACTTTATATGGCATTTGTATTTTCGCAACCGACTTGCACTAGCCGGAAACTGGCGACATCTGTAAAGTTCCGTCAACCGCGAACTACGAAAGTCAGTAAACAGGGATTTTCCTTACCAATGAGCTTCCAGCCACCAAACTTGGCACAGCTCCTGCCGTAATCGAGATTGTCACAGTTTTTCTGGTAAACGATGGCAGCCTGCTTGAAGTCCCGCTTTATGGCCTCGTAGTAGTCCCCGAGCAAATGGCACACTGCAAGCCCACAAACGCAATTCTGCGGTGAATAAACACTATATGTATATGATGTAAACACAAAAGGATCGTCCCTCTCTCAGCTACAGGTTATGTTGCTCACCATCCGGCTTTTTTTCCCCGTAGCAGCCAAACTTGTACTCCGTGTAGAGGTTCTTCAGGTACTCCCGGACCTGTTCTTCGTCCTTGAAATCGTAGCCCGCCATAACTGCATGAGTATTAAATGCAACCTCGACGGGGCCCGTCAACAATCATAGGCACTCACAGAGCAGACGAAAACGACGCTCCGCTTTGCACGATGGACGATCTTAAAATTGTATTCTGCTGGCAGAAGAGAGCGGCGCTATTTATAGTTCGCGCAGCAACCGCTAGATGGCGCTGCCGTGCCGTTCGAGCACGCGTGCAAGCTTCGGAGCTTGCGTTGCGCGCGCTTTCGCTCGGGCGATATAACGGACGGACAGGTGGTGTTATTTCCATACACCTGTACTTACTTTGCACCCCCTGCGAAACTATAGTAAGAATAGTGGGTGTAGGGAGCTTGCGACGGAATGTCGCGGACGACGCGAGTGGGGCGGCTCAGTAGCGTGTTAGTCCTCTGCTCAACGATCCTGATGGACGCTCCGAGAAGAAGCACGAGCTGTCTTCGATGACCAACAGCGACGTCGGCAGACGCTACCCCTCGAGGTGAGCCATCGCGAGTGTACTAATTTGGGTTCACCTACTTTTCTGTTTACTCGCTGCTTTTGACGCCTCTCGGGGTCGTTTGAACGCTCCCATGGTTCCGGTGCGGATAATTTATTTAGGGCACCGATGTGAAGCTTTTTTTTGTTCATATACGCCCGATGTGCGTGCGAACGTGCCCACTTTTTCCGTATCCCTTTTTGCAACCGGCGCATTTCACTGTATACTATACGTACATTAACGTCGTCATAAAAGTGCCACATGAGCGCGAGTGACGGCTCGAACGACAATGTAAGAATTACGTATGTTCTTGTTGTAAATTTGCGCACGCATATGATCGAAGTGCCAAAAACAATGTCGTGTCACCCGCGGCGCGTTGCGTAAACTTGGCCGGATTAAAAATTAAACGCGCATACATTCAGCCATAGCTCCTGCCGGCGGGAAAAGTTCGCGAGTTGTGCAATGTCCCCGGGGGCCCCGCCCCCCCCCCCCCCCCCCCCCTCCTCCCTAGCCGAGTGACGTCGTGCAACTGCATTATGCATGCACATACATATGTAATGTATACCGAAGATCATACGGAAGGATTCATAATTCATATCAAAATCGTTCCCTCCGCGCCTTCGTCCGAGCTGGAGCATTAATATTTCAAAAAGCCAAGGTTGATAGTTTTGTGGATTATCGACTTGGTTGTCGTTCCAACGAAACTAATAAAATGACCGTCTCACGTATAATACTCTGGCCTTGAAAAATAAAAGTGCTTCCTCAATCGAGCCGTCAAGTAGAACGATTGAGACGAGCAAACAGTGTATTGTTGGGGCCAAAGCACCAGTGGTGGTCGGTGGGTGCGTCGGTCGCGTGCACCCATCGGGCCTCCCCTCCCAGACTCTTGTCGTGCACCGTGAGCACCCTCGAATGAATATTGGTCAGGTCCGACTGGTATGGAGAAATTAGGGGACACTCGGTCACCGGGTCGGTCGGCTATAGCGTCGCGTCATGGCGTGCGCTACAATCCAGCCCTCGATCTACCCCTTGGATCGGGCCTAGGTATACTTTCCCATATATTGTACGTGTACACTAATTGGACTCGCGCGGGCAATTACACTCGTCGTTGTTTGTCGTCGCCCTCTGTACGGCTGCGTTTAATTTTTCGCCTACCTATTTCATTTATGCGGAAATTCATCGAGTTACATTATTTTCGCGCTCCATAGTATCATCGTACTCGATGTTCCGGTGCGACGTTTGCCAAGGCCTCCGTATGCTACTTGTACATGTACGTTATGAGCATTAAAATTAAGCTTTTCCCCGCTGTTATGAAATCGATCGGATTTACGTGCAACAGCGATCGACCAATAAAATAAAATTAGAAAGAATAGAAAAAAAAAAAAAAAACACGATTTCACCGCCGTTCGCGGTGAACAAACAGTTCCGCGTAAGGCGATCGATATACGTATAGGTACGTACGATTCGTCGGTATATCTGAAAAACAAACTCTTCGCACCGAGCCATCATCCATGACTAAACTGAAAACCGTATACTCTATACGCGCGTGTACGGCTATCGTCGGCGTGAAAGTCACCGGACACGCAATTAAACCGAAAGATCGGGCAAAAAGGACAGTTCGTCGGCTCGGCAGGTTCAAGGTCTCTTTATGTGTACTTACAGTCTGTATATACCTGTAGGATCCGAACGGGGAGGGGATCGGGTTATCAAACTTGCGGGGGGGAAAATTGTATTGGTGCACACGCGCGTGCTGCTCTGTACGAGAGAGACCGAGACCTTGATAATACTTATAGGTACTTACACATCGCGTATTATATGTATGTACAGTCGAACGGAAAACTTGGAACAGTTCCATGGTTGAGTGTACAGGCGCGGTGGAGGAAAAATATTATGGACAAAAGGTGTGTATTGTAGCAGCGATTCGATTTTTTTAGTCTTTTTTTTCCGATTCCAGCATGCATGTACAGTATATGAGTATTATTGAATCGAGGTAATTTGGTGGCCAAAAAGGAGTGCGTGATTCACAGTTGGGAAAATCAATGGATGAGCATTTGTATTGGAGTAAAGTAGGTCTATATATAAGTGCGACAAATTGACGTCTAAAAAAGTACCATGAATGATGTATGAAAAAAAAAAAAGTTTCTACATTGCATTACTGTGAAACGCCACTCATGATTGTTAATTTGTTTTTTTTTTTTTTTTTTTTTGTTTTTCTATTCCTTTAATGTTGCTGTGGGGTGCCCCCCCCTGAATCAATAGGAGTTGGTGCACAAGTGCAAGGTAAGATACGCATTTCGTATTATTTTCATTAGTCATGAATGATACGGCTGTTACTAATATCGTCGAAACGTTGAGTCGAACGTTAATTATGAAAAAAAAGGATACAGCGAAAGGAACAATAACGTAGTGTTTGAATTTGCGATATTGCAAGTTGAGTCATGAAATTCTTGGTGTCACGAGCCAACTGTATAGTAACACGTAATTATTATTATTAAAAAAAAAACAAAGAAAAAAACGAGACGGATAAAGATCTCTTTTGGACAATATATCATGCAGGGATCGTTGGTATACAATAGACGCATGTTTCCAAACTCCGATCGGCGACAATCACGTGTGCCCCAAAGAAGAGCAATACATGCGCGTTCATGCAGAATGGCTCTCTCGTATACGTATGTCGAACCCAATAAGTAAGCAATGTAGCCTAGCGACCAACACAAAAACACTACTCACGCGCGCTCCCGCCCCGCGGGTGCTTATTTATTTATTTTTCCTTTTTTTCGTACACAGCTATTAAGTATATTTCGGCGTGTAAAACACTTGTCGGCCGGCAGCTTGTTATTACCGCTCGTTTGTAGCCGCGGTTTTGTGAAATCGCGCGCGCGCGATCCCAATCACCGGCCAATCGCGTACGCGCCTTTTATCGCGTACAACGTTGGGCGTAAAAGCGAGGTCTGTACAATCGGGCATCGATTTCAATTAACCTCGAGCACGGCACACGATAAAATCGCTGCGTTTTGGAGTTACACTCCTGCTCGCCGACTCACAATCGTCAGGAATGATGAAATTAAGACTATCGAGACTAGTCATATTTAGAGCGCGTGTATGGATTCGAGTGATAAAATGTACGTGGACGGTACGCGTGTATTTTATCAGAAATGTCTTGAACCACGTCGAATCGAGATCGATCATCGGGGCGCCAATTGTCGAACTGACAGTATACAACATGTCCATCAGTCTCAGATGTATTTTATAATGTGAGCAGTATATACTAAAGAAACAGCAATAAAGTTACATTTATATCTGGCCATTACGGGAGGCATATGGCTCAGCCGGTAGAACGTGCAGAGTCTCAAAACTGAAAATCGCGCTGTTCGAAACCCGAGCTGTTACAGAAACACTGTACGTGTATTGTAGAAAGACGGGCAGATCTCATTACAATGACTCTAGATATACATTGGAAGAGAATTATTGTTCTTTGAGAACGAAGCGGTTCGAAAACAATTTTTTATCTTGTCGAGAGTTGGAAAAATGAAAAAAAAAAAAAAAAAAAAAAAAAAAATAATAGAAAGAAAATAGAAATTGTCTCTTTCTCTTTTGCAAAGAGGTGGCTAGCTACGATAGGGTCCCAAGCTGATGTCATTACGTACGCTCGTCGCTTGGTACGAAAAATAATACAAGTCAATACCGCCGCGAACAAATAAGATACTATTTGATCTCACCGAGGAAAGAAAAACGATTCATGTACAGAATAATGGGTAACCGTGTTTTTTTTTATCGGAGAGCTTGAATCGAACCTCTTTCGCGGATTGCTGAGCATAGAATATTATTCTTCGAAAGGGACAACGATGTAATAGATTCAGCGTGTGCATATAATAATATGATATCAGATAAGTGTACGTGTTCATGTACTACTATGCAATATGTTTCGTCGAAGGATCGTAATATATTTCTCCAAGCATTTTCCTAAAACACACGTGTTGAGGTACACGCGTGCATCAGTGTTATAACTATAAGGATATGCATCACCATATAATATACACACCGCTAAACGCCGCGCGTGATGTCCACCCCATCACTGCGACTCCGCATGCACCGTCCGAGTATCGATTCGACACATATTTCGCTTCATCGATATCCACACGCATATGTATAGGTACTCCCCGCTGCTGCTACATGCATGCATGCCGGCCGGGGGAATTTGCATGGGCAGAGTCTAGGCTGAAAATGCACATCAGCGGCGTATAAATGCATGTATACATGTATGTATATCATATACTTACATGCGGATACTATTTGCTCGTACACAAACGACACGAAGAATTAACAATGCGCGCGCGCGCTCGGTCTTTTTGTCATCCCTATGTATAACACATACCCTGTATGTCCTCTGCAACGTGTATAATGACAATAATGGATCGAAACACCACATTAACGCGCGTACGGGACGTACACCTGTGTAAGTATTATACCTACGTGTATGTAGGCACGTCCACGCGGGTACAGCATATTGTCTATTCTACTACCTGCGGGGTACATGTTATCACACTTACACTCGCACACGACGCCCCGATGGAG
>JAPYYV010028051.1:0-12204 GCA_030522625.1 Copidosoma aretas
TCATCGCTTCACCAATTAGAGAAACAAATGTCCCCACCAACCTCTATACATTTAATAATTTCTCAACTAACGACGACTTCCTATCCCAAACCAATAACTACCGTCCTCAACCAAAAAAAAAAGCATAAATAAAAAGCGGACAGTCACACCACCCCACCGACACGTCCGCCCATTCCTCAAAACGAAAAAAAGGGACAGGCAGTCGGGCTACCCCTCGAGCTAACACTCCAAAAAATCCCCTCCGCACTTATCTCGAGCGCAATTAATAGATAAAACGCGTCCAACGCATAATTAAATTACACCCCCTACCACGGACCGCCAACCCCCCCTTCCCCCCGCACCGCCGTTACACCACGCCGCGATTAATGTACATTCTCCCAACGACCAGTGCGTAGCGATAATCCCCCTCTACCTTCCCGTATCTCTCCCGGCCGTCGAAAGGCCCAAGGTCACGTACCCGTCCTCGGCCGGCTTATCTCCACCCGTCGGCCGGACCGCGTCCCTCTCAGCCGCCCGCGCCGTTCTAAATTGCTCCCGAAATCGCCGTATCAATTACCGAGCCCCGGTAGCGCACGATGAATCCCAAGTGAGGCTACTCGAGACGCATGTACGACCTCGCGTGGGTAGATATGCGAGCTAGGAAAAGGAACACACCCGTGTAGGAGCTATGCGGTTGACTAACGGTGACCGCCCGTCCGAAGATAGCGGGGCGGGCTCCCACCCTGTGCTCGAGATCCGTTGCGTTGATGCGCGAGTCGCTCTCGTGCCTGTACTTATGTGCATAATAGTGAGACGCGGGTGTCGTAATTACAACAACAACAACAACAACTAGGGAGAGCTAGCATAACCGTTCCCAAGACGCGCGGCTCTCGTCGAGTTTTGTTGGTATCGATCTTCGGGATGTAAAAACGTCGGGTTACTGCCCTTGGCTTTGACGGGCGTGCAGTGTCCGAAGCTGCAGGAAATCACGAGTTGTATAGGGAAGCATCTGAATTGAAAACGAATACCCCTAGGGCTCGTGGTCCTATGTACACTCATAGAAAGAATTGCTTGCAGTTAGAGAAGGATTCATTTACCATGATTCGATGCTTTGGATTGACAATAAACAAATTGTATGACATCAGTTGAGTCACCAAGAAAAATACGTGATGAATGTTTATTTGATTCTATGACCATATTCTTTCATAACTTCTAATACTTAATGACAAGTAACTTGATTCAGTAACTGTTGATTATCAAGTACTGGCTTACATTTATATTAGTAACATTCATTGACAGTTAATTACTGTGACACGGATACAAGGAATCCTTTCAATCAGTAATATATGTGCTGTGGGTGGTTAGTGTTATTGGTCTTTGATGATTAATTCGATCGTGGAAAAATAATGCATTGAATTGAATTTTTATGATATTCATTTGGAAAGCTATAAAACGCGCTCTAAAATAGTAGCAAGACCAAGTACTGACAAAGGAAAATGTTTGAGAAGCGGTATCCACTGGGTAACATCTACATTGTGATTCACTGCAACGTTATTTGTACATCCATATCGCTGTACTGTACTATTAGTGTTAAAGATTCATCATTTAGATACATGTGTTTTTGGCGATCTTTCAATATTATACAATTTTCATACTTATGTACACGATAACTCTGAATTGTTTCATCATCAAAGATTATGTTTTAGAAGAAAATGTAAAAATCCACAATATTCCAAGTATAATTTACCTAAAAAAAATTCGTAATAAGAAGTTACGAGTACGTATCTATATTTAGAAGTCCAACAGAAAATGGTGTCCCTTGTGTGTATAATGTTAATTTATTTCATAGTGATTTGTGCTCCGTTATTAAGATTTTGATTTCAATTTTTACCTTGTTATTGTATACGTTGAATGTAATACGAAACTTGTTTTTATGATGAAAGTTGTGACAGATGTTGAAAATAAAGAAAAAAAATAAGTGGCTGTTTCTAAGTTTCAAAACAGTCTCGTGCACATCTTTAACAGCCATGGCCTCTTATGTACTCTTTTCGAGTTAGAAATAGAAGTTCGAATAGTATCTCGGAGTGATTTCAATTGGCCATACTAAGCTGAAGGCAAAGACTACTTTCTAGGCGTGGATTTTTAACACTTTTTCCTATCGTTCTTCCGTCCACCTGGCGATTATTGTAGATCTCGACATTTATGGATAGTAGGGCTATGGGATGTGTTGGCTGCGTATTTGTGGACTACTATACATGCAACTATACAAGCGTTCTGATTCAGGTACGTAAGCAATAATATATTATTCTGTAAGAAAGTTGTTTTAAACTTTTTTGTGTTTAAATGTGGAAGGATCGTTAGCTCTGTTTAATTTTATTGTAGGATTCTTTTTCGCACATCCCCTTGACGCAGCGCTTGCGTTGATACGTCGATACGTCGGTTCACTTTTAAATCCATCGAATATTGAAATGAGAAATCGGATATTCTCGGAAACTCCAACGTCAGCCTCGTGTCGCTCTCGATTGTCTCCCCTGACAGTGAAAAATACATTACGTGAGATACAAGTGAATCAGTCACCAGTGCCTTGATACTGCATCAAGGTTAGAGTCTCAATTATTTATCGCAGCCCCTTATCAAACTCAGTCTGCTAAGCGACAGTGACGAGTTTCATGAGTCACGAGAAGTGTCCCGGCCAGCGCGTCTGGACGAATCGTTTATTTAGTGGACGGAGATTATCGGCAATTCCTGAGTTTTTCCGCTCATTGTTATTTCAGTGTGTTTGGGAAAATCGTTGGGGAAACGTGACGCAACTACTGCTCGTCGATATCTGGAGATAAATTGTTTATTCGTTGTAGATTTCGTTTTACCCTCACTATGCTTGCAATGAAAGTAAAAGTTGACATTTCAACATAAGGAGCGTACAATACCTTTGCAATGAACGAGCACTATTGAGAACATTGAATCGAATTTTTCCAGAATTGATTTGAAAATCTCATATTTGTTGTGAAGGCAATGAAGGCGACTAGTGTCGACTAGATCTACATGCTGTAGCACACAGCTTCTACGCTAGCTAAAAGGACTTTCAGACACATGAATCCTTTGTATGCAGTGATGGAAAAGCAAATTCTTGCTATGTATCGGGAATAATACAGTCAGATGTCTCCACTCGACTTTCATTTCTTCAAGAACAATCTATAGCATCAAAGCATGATCACTGTTTACGCACGGATGTCTAGCCATATTAGAGGTCCCTAGTTGTTCCGTAATGTTTTCTACAGAAACTGTCATCCTCATTCTGCTAGGCTACTATGACTACCAATAAAAAATGCTAGACATAACAAGTTTCTCAGTTCTTATCACATACTTGCGAGTAATCGGAATCAAGATTACTATTGTTTATTTACTTAAAACACCCAAAGCATACGCAGCTCGTATTATTCACTGGCCTCGCCTACACTATCGAAATTTGCACAACGTCTGCATCAGCAACAACCAATGTGGGGCGTATGCTGAAATTAATACATAAGTTTCGTGATTGCGGATGCACATGCGAGTATCTCGAAAATCACTGGATCAAGCCAATAAAAAGTAAGCATTGACCAATTTTATTTGTGATTGAAAAAGTCAAGATTTACTTGATTGTACTTTGTACATATTAATATAGTGGATTCCATGAAGTTTAGTACTTAAAAGTAAAACAACTGTAAATATTAAATATCATTTATTTAATTTTATTTCTTATAAATTACAAAGTAAGTATCGTATCGGCATTCAATTATCCTTTCGAGCATTGAAATATTAATTATCCAGTTTTTCCATCTTTTTTATTTCTCTAATATCCAGAAAAGATAAAGTATTCGATGTAATATATTCACATAAGTTATAGAATCTGTTGGGTCAAGACCACTTTCAAAACTATTATTCAAACCCTATTGTACAGACGTCAGGTTATTTACCAAGGACCAAGTATAAAGGATCCAAAAAAGTTGAGAGTTATGGGTTTTACGTGGTTTCACTTTTCATATGAGAAACTGACACTAAGTGCGATATTTTGTATACGTTTAATATATTTGTTTTCTAACAGTATCGATTATTTGCTTCGTAGTAAATTTCGTTCGCGCTAATTTTTCAATATCTCCTTTTAGTTCATCGGTAATCCGAAGTATGGAATATCACATCTCAAATGTCCAAGGTAAGGGGTTCTCCATCTCTACCACTTCTCTGTTGCAGACTTTGCTGTCTTGCAACATCCAATTTCATTAACATCCAATTTCATTAGCTCCTCCTCTGCCAATTCTAACCGAACCTCCAACATATAGTCATAATATTTATAACTATCGGTTCTCTTTTTATTTTCAAGTGACATGCGAAATTCTAAGCATGATTTCCGATAGTTCTCATTAAATAATAACTTCACAAAATCACCCAACTTCATCGTGAGCATCTCAAAGAGGGACGTATTTTCGACTTTGAATTTTTTTAATATAGTCTCCAGATCATCGAAACATTCAAAAACAATTTTTGGTAACGCGCTGTGTAATTTATGAAGTCCTTCAGCTGGATGCAAGTCAGGATGTACATTATTTGACCGTAAGCAAATGACATAATAAAAGACCAGCAAGTACGTGTATTCATTCACGATCGAATCAAGAACTACTCGAACAAAGGCTTCAATTATCGCGCGATTAATTATTGCGCTGTCTTTGAATTCCCAGAATAGACATATAATTTTCATATTATCTTTGTTGAAATGCGGAGGAAACATGGATGGCAACTCATTAATAAAGCGCCTGTAAATAAAGAATCATTGTATTAATTCATAATATAATAAGGTTCAAAATAAGAAATTTCAAAATTCTGCTTATAAAATAACCAACCCATCAGCTCGAAATCCATTTTTCAGGAGCATCTTAACGATATCGTATCGACCTTGTTCGGCAGCTAAACTTAGAGCTGCGTTAATACTTTGATGACACTTTTTGCTTGATTCATCGACATAACCCATGTCAAACAAGCGAAAGACAACTTCTTTGTAACCTAAACTAATAGCGACAATAAGCTCATGCAGTCGAGGTGGATTTTTAGCATGGAAAATCTCGTATGTTGGTGATATTTGGAATTCAGAATCGACGAGTTGACGCAGATTCATTCTTGTGATTTTTGACAGCATTAGGTTAATTAATCTTTTATCCCAGTTCAAAGCTAAATAAAACGGTGATTCATTGATGCAATTGCACGTGCGCAGATCAGCTCCTGTTAAGTAAGATATTCATCTAATATTTATTTGTGAAAAAGTTACATCGTTTAGGATTAACTAAGGTTAACAGAACTAATCGATTAAGGAATAATTTTGTGAGGTTCAGAAAATAGCAGCAGCCATACTTACACTTTACGAGAAGGAACATACCAGGAAACTATAGAAACTTAATGTTAACAACAGAATATGAAAAAATATAGAGAGAAATTTGGAGATATTAATCAGTCTCACTACATGGGCATGGCTAGGCAGGGGAAAGGGGGGCATGACCCCCCTATCAAGCTCGTTGCCCCCCTGGAAACGGTTATTACAATTTTTACTGTTTAAATGTCCTTAATAGTTTTTTTACCATAAGATACTACTGATACGCAGACTCAAGTTAAAAAATTCTGATGTAAATTTAGAAAATTTAAAAAAAAATGTCAAACAAGAATTCTGCCCTAATTTGTACAAGTTGTTGCAAGCAGCGTTGGTACCTCCAGTGAGCTCTGTTAGTTGCGAAAGAAGTTTCTCTGCAATGCGGCGAATAAAAACCTGGTTCAGAATAACCATGCGCCAAAATCGTTTCTCGGATATGTCTTTATCACACATAAATAATGAAATCGTGAAAAACAAAAATACTCCCGAAGCAGTTTTGACCCGGTTTAGCAAAAAAAATAGGAAATTGCAACGTATTTAAGAATTCTATGAGTACGGATGGACGAATTACTAATTGAAATATATACTAGTCCAAATTCTATTCATTCAAATTAAACAGTTTGTATGTTGATTTTTATTTATATTTCCCATTTTACTAAAAATTAATGTATCTTACACAGTAATGTTATGTACAGATAATTGAAAATATTTTGAAAAGACAAATAAAGACTTGGAGAAAAGTGAATACGAACAGTGCAGAAGAACATGGATTTTTCAATGTTGAAGCAATTTTGATATTTATTCAGAAATAAACATGGAGAAATAGTTGTTTTTCGTACGAGATTGCAAAGGCTTTAATTTTCGAACCGAGAGGTTTACGGCACGAGCCATAAGCGAGGGACGGAACGAGGTTCGTAAAGAAGCCTTTACGATCGAGTTATGAATGCTATTTTTCCTAAGGAGCGTGTACCAGGGTTCCAAAAAAGCCCGAGGTAGGAAAAATAATTTAGAAAAAAAAAAAAAAAAAAAAAGAAAAAAATTGATTTTAAAGTATGATAAGCTTTAAAAAAAAAAGAAAAATAAAAATATATTATGGGTGAAAAAAATTTTAGAAAAGATAGAAATAGTTGTAGAATGGATAGAAATAGTTGTAGAATGGCGATAATTACATGTGGCACTATAGAGTTGGTAAACAAATACTGATGAGCTGTGACGGACATTATAAACACTATCTAAAAGAGAAAGTGGAATTTTGAATAACATAACAAACATATGCTAAACTAACTTAAATCGGTAAGGAATACAGAAACCATCAAATTAACAATTATTAAAAATGTAATCATAGAACTGTAGATATGAGTGAATGAAACCGTTGAAAAGACTATATGAAATTAAACAAATTTTTAAGCAAAAAATTATTTTGGGAGAATACTAGTACATAAAGTGTAATATGATTTAGTTTAAGCAATAATATAGTTTAAGAAATCACGACATGAGCGTTGGGATGGAATAGTTTTTTTGTGAAATTATCCGTTACCAGATCAATGGGCTGATAATAAATTATTGCATGATACTTACCATATTCAATAAGTAGAACGATGATAATTTGATACGACTCTTCTTTACGACAATCTTTCAATGCCAAATGCAATGGTGTATCGCCAAAAAAGTTTTGTGCATCAACTTGAACTTGTCTTTTAAGTAGTGTTTTGACTTGTTCGTGATTTCCTTCTCGGACGGCTATATGCAGATCAGAGTCACCTATACCTTCATCGAAGTCAATGCCTCGTTTACACAGTAACTGTAACAGCAAACATTGCCCTACACCTTTATGATATTTTTCATGCTCTTTTGACAGTAAATAGCATAGAAGAGCTTTCAAAGAGAATTTGCCGTGAATGTCTAATTCAGCTGCATTTGCGATCAGATCCAGAATCAACTGTTTTATTCGTATCGCATATAACGGCTCTTCTTCCATATTACATAGATACATCAGCAGTTGATAAATATCTTGACTTTTTGCACTGGAAAAAGTATCAATTATTAGAATTAAATTGTGGTGTAGGACAAAAAAATATGTGGTCTAAAAATTTTATCATTTACCCGCGATCCATGAGTGTTCTCACAAGATTATAATGATCATCATAGATTGCAATATCTAGAGGCATGGTGTTCTTTCTATCAGAAATATTTGCGTCCGCATTATGATCCAACAAAAGTCTTACAACATGATCAAATTTTTTTTTTACCGCAATATGCAATGCTGTTTGATTATTTTTTCCCATTAAGTTAGGGTTAGCTCCATTATCCAACAGAATTTGTACTCTTTCAATCTACAGATTTTGGTGGGTTTTTAATATCGTTATATTTTTTAATTTTTCTGAATATTACCTGTCGCTTTTCGACTGCCAATGTTAGTGCTGTTTCAAATTTTGGTCCTCGCACATTTAAATTAGCCCCGTATCTAATCAGAAGTTCGATCATTGAACATCTGTTGACGGCTTTTTCAGGATCATTATCATCGACCTGATCATATACTAGATGTATGGGTGCTTTTAAGTCAGTATTCCAATCATTGATGCATGCTGGAACTCTGAGGAATAATAATAGAATGTACTGAAAAATCGCATAAGTATTTTATCCATATATAATTATACGTTACCTTTTTAGAATTTCAGTAACCGCTCTAACATCACCTAAGCGGACTGCTTGGTGGATACCTGACTCGTGACGATTGTTCATCATTGTTTAATTCAGTTTAATCTAAAAAACTTCAGTTACATAACATATATGTTTGAAAAATATTATTTTTCCTGAATTGTATTTTTTAGCCGGTATAAAATATAAGGTGGAATATCTGTGAAAGATTAAACTTTTGCATTCAATAGACTTATATCTCTGTTAAATTAATCATCGAAATTATAGAGGTATTGACTAAATATCCAAGGTTAAAGATTTTTATAAATTCAATTATCTTTAATCGATAAGATATTTCACAAAAGATTAGTTGAAAATGTTTGTATGATTGTTTCACCCACTAAAAAAAAATTATTAAAATCAGAAGATTATAATTCTTATTTCATTCCCATCATAATTTTTCATTTCGCCTTGAGTAGTCAAACATTACATCATAATGCAGAGTAACTATTTCTTAGCCGTTTTTAGTGTCTAATGTCATAGACAGGGGTGGAGTCTCTCGTGTTACAAGAGATCGTGATATGATTGGTCTTTAGATCATAAAATATCTTAGATCATTAAGGTTTTATCAGCTACGAGGGCCGTACCGACACGCACAGTGGTCTAGAAAGCACAAAAAATTATCAAAATTCGTGCGTTGCAAAAAAAATTGTTTGAACAGAAATTAGAAAAAAATTTATTTGATATACATACAGCATATCGTGAACTGTCCAGGGGACTCGGATTTTTTTAGGTAATCATCTTTCGAACAAAATAAGCCCAAGAACGTTCATTTCAAGTGAAAATTCGTGTAACGCACTAATTTTGATAATTTTCTGGGCTTCCTGGACCTCTGTCCGACGTGGTGCTATAGATTCAGATTACTAAGTTACATTTAATTGACAAATACTTGGAGAGTTGATGATATAAAAATTCTAAAAAATTGAAGGATGTAGGACCCTTACATTTCAGTAATATTAGTCAAAAAAGATACATTGTTTTATTTTTTTAGAAAACGTCATAGCCTTGAAAGTAATTAAATTTATAACTTCAATCAAGAAAAGTCTGTGAAATTTTTAAAAATCCAAACTTTTTCAATGTCACATTACATGTTTATAACAAGAATACGCACTAATAAATTTTCGATCGTAATGAGCAGTAGACCTAATTTAAGGTGACTCATGCGCTCGGTGCTGTATCGAGCAAAGGGCCCTGGTGGTAACCCTAAGTAAAACTGGATGTATTAACTTAAATAATAGTAAAATCAAATAAAAAATAATTGTTGGTTTCGTCAATAATCGTAATATCATCAGGAAGTACAAATAAATTCGTTTTTGAGTGTTATAGTATGCTCAATATTCGTCATGAGATTAAAATTTAGTATTATAATTGAATTTTCTTAAAATTTTGATGCTTTATTTTTTTGTTGGGAATATATTCTTCATATAAAATACTACAGAAAAAATTTTTCATATGCAATTATAATTATTTATAAACAAGTTATAAGGACTTATGAAGAAATTTAGATAAAAAACAATGTTATTGTGCGATTTTTTCAACGTCTTCATTCTTCGAAATGAAATAGTTGACCTACCAGTTTCGAAAAAGAAATAAAAAGTACAGTGTTTAAACTATAACCTACAATTTTTTTCAGTTTAAAATAATTATTTATATCAATCCGCATGAGCCACCTTAAGATGCAATTTTGTAGAAATGCGCCGGACTGAGCCGTTTATATTCGAAGCTTTTGTCATCACATTTTTGTTAATATTTTTAAAGCTATCTTTGGATCATGGAATCCTTGTATAATAGGACCATATAAATTAATTACTATAAAATTTATCACACCATACAAAAAAATCTGTTCTACACACGTATTCAGTACACCATTTACTACCTCAGAAAAAAAAAACTTAGAAAACATGCAAGTTCTCTATTGTTTTCCTTGAATATTGCCCATATTTTTTTATTTTTTACCTGCCCAAATACATATGGTCGTAAACTGCAGCCATATTGTCAATAAAAACATTTACTCTACAAGTTTTTACTCACTTGAAAGAAGTATTTTCCTACCTCGGGCGTTTTTGAGGGGCTGGTGTGCCCTCGGTAGGAAAAACAGTGTTCGCCACTTAAGTGCAATCCAACCAGGGCTACCCTACAGACCTTCGGGTCTGCTTCGCAGGTCCCTCGAGCCGCAAAAGAGCCCCGGCGGCGATGGTGCTAACGTGACTAAAAACTACCATTCCTTTTCCTCTCGAATATACAGAAATTTTTCTAATAATTATGATGATTTTGTAACAGATAGTTTTTATAATCTAACCTCATAAAAACTTACACAATTCTCTGGATCTGAAAATTTTAAAGTGAATAGTTTAAAACAGCTTCTAGTTTGTACAGTTCATATGCAAAAGCAGTCTGATAATACACTGACCACGGAACTAGAAAATCTTAAAAGTGTCCATGCAACACGTTCCTTTTATAACGATTTGTTTGATGATGAGTCACAAAGATAATAGATGTCGGATCATTGACGTCACTTACGCTTCCGTTAACTACTGCATTTTATCATCAGCTAACACCATGCGTTAAGTGTCTTTTGCATATATATCTGCTTTTAAAACATATAAATATAATCAAAAGCATGCATTACTCATTTTAGCATACTATCTCTATGATAACTTTATCATTTTTTTGAAATCGTTGTGAATTTGTGACGGGATTTTTTTCTCCTTATAAATGCCTTGTATTGATTTTTTTTTTGTTACGATAATTTAATTTGTTGGTCCGGTAATTATATTCACTAATTTGATTGTTCATTAAACGCTGGTTAACATGGCTACTCAGTATTCTTTAAATAAATAAAAATTTAATAGACAAGCTTTCATTTTTAGATGAAATTCTTATCCCCTGCTCATTAAAAAAGTGTCATAATATCCTCAGCTAAAAAATTTTCCTCCCTACCTGATGGTTTTTATTAGAAATATGTATAGAACCATGAGCGTAAAGCAGTACAATGATAGATACTATAAGTAGTTGCAATATTTTTCGTCGATCTACGTGTTCAATTTTACGGGCAGATTCAAAGTTGTTTTTATTAAATAAAAAATTAAATTTACAGTTAAGTTATGGTATCTGCAGTAGCATTGCATCCATATTAAAGATTCCTCAACGAAATTCTTCTGCAGTTATCTAACTTAAAAAAAAAAAAAAAAAAAATATTAAAATGATTTGAAATGTCAAAAGAAGCTATTTCCTTGCTCTTTAAAGTAGAATTATTTTACAAATAGAATTATAATTTTTACCCAAATAAGTAATACAAACAATATTGTTATAATTTTTTCAAATGAAAAACTATTGAACAAATAATTAGAACTCACTACTGAAATCGATGTACGTAATATAACTATGTTGTAGCTAAAATATTATTGAATTATATAGAGCTATTTAATTATCTATATATGCCAAAACAGCCAAACCGTATTTTCAGCATCAAAAATTGTTGTAACAACCTTGATAGGGTATGCAACCTTAAATCTTTTTAAGCACTGCGTGCCTTAAGCCCGCACTTAAGTCACTATTTTTCGTGACTTAAGTATCACTTTTCACACTGTGTAAAAAAGATCTTACTTTTTTACATCCTGTTACAGTGCTCAAAATAATGATAAATAATGACAAAATTCACTTTAGAATGGATATAAAATGGATGATGATGATGAAAAAATGAGTACAACAAACAATCATTCGAAGACAGACCAGCAAATGCATGAAAACTACGATGAAAATTATTCGAATATTGAGGTTATCATCGACAGTAACTGTACAGCATGAAGTTAGCAACAGGGACAGCATTAATGATCTGGCGGGAATTTTCAAATTTTTAGTTTTAAATACAGTATTACTTATTAAGGGAAAGGTTTAAAATAACGATGAATAGTGACAAAATTCACTTAGGAATGCATAAATTTTAAATGAGGGTGATAGAAAAAGGAGTATATTCAATAATAAATCGATTAAGCGATCCACAATTATAAAAAAATGCTTATAAAAATCGTTCAAATTTTGAGGTTATGCTTGACTGCAATGTTGTGATGAGACCTAGCTCCTTTCTGATTGGCTGAGGAATGATGTTGGACGATATTTATTATTCAAATGTA
>JAPYYV010028054.1:0-14333 GCA_030522625.1 Copidosoma aretas
TTAGAAAAAAATTCTGACGTGCTGGAGCAATTTGGACACCGGAATCGGATTCAGCACCTCGAAATACATATAGTATGTATATTCGCTTATAGGTACCCTAACTTTTTTTTTTTTTTGTGGTCCTGTGTTATTATTGATTAAACTGTACTATATGTAAATAAAAACTGTAGTATAAGCCTCATAGTAGCTGCCACATGTGCACTGAGAGAACTGTGGAACGTGCTCCGCCCCTTAGATAGCGCAGCTGAGCTATCATACATATGTAGATAACTGAACACTCACTATGAAATGCAAGGCGCACTAGAGTAGAGCGCCAGCTGCACCACTTCTCAGACTCGTGCACTAATCAATGAATCTTATAGTACGATTGATGCACTAAATCTAGCTACTGCTGTACTACAGTAGACTCTGTAGTAGAGAAATTGTTCAATGCAATGCTAACAGCTGGGTCCGCTTTTGTCACTGATTCGAACGCCCCATGCATCGTGGCCAGGCGCGAAACCATACGCACATCTTCGTGATGCGAGGAAAGGGGCGGAGCCAAAATGTGCGCCTACGAGGAAAGGGGAGGAGTTCTTGAAATATGCGTGTACATCAGAGATTAGGTGTATATACTGCAGGGGTCGAAGAGAAGTGGCGGCTTTGCATATACAGCTAAGCAGAGCGGAAGCGAGCGACGAATTTTTTTCACCATAAAGTTTTTACGTATATCCTACGTAACTGACACGGTTCAATCTAACACATCAACCTTACAAGAACTATTTAATTATCAATTTTTTTTATCGTATATAACACAACTCTGAAAAAATTTCCGAGTTGATTCGATCGGTATTAAAATCCGGGCCTTACTTGACAGCTGTTACGCAACTAACGAAGACTTGCGCCTTAGCCAACTGAGCTACAACTGCTCTCTCATCACTTTTATTTTTCAATTCTTATGATAGTAATGTACTATGACACGATAGCATAATCTCCAGGGGTTTTTAATCAACATTTGCAAATTTAAAACAGTAAATACCTGTTAGGTCAGTAGCAGGGGGGTGACTAATGCATAAGCCACTGCCTGATTTTTTGCATTCATAGGTTCAAATCTCGCTAACCACTAATTTTTTTTTATTAATCCTTCAGGCCGTTAAGATTTTTTTTTATTTGTTTATTTATTCTTTATTTAATGCTCCGCAACTTTTTGTAACTTTTTTTCAAAACTTATCTGTAATCATGCAATTAATTACCATAAATTGCATTCAGACGAAGGTATTTCAAGCGTTAGGCTTAAGGTTGATGAAAAATAAAAAAATAACATAAAACAAGGTAAAGCACGTATGAAAAATTTCCGATTGTGTAACCAATCGAAGTTTGAATATTTTATGTAGTCTCTTATGGTGACAACTGCATTTTCATCATACATGGAAAATTTGAATATACAATTTAACTTGAGGGAGAGAGAGAGAGAGAGACCAAAGATAACGTTATCTATTCAAAGCTTGTCAATTACCGAAGAGATTGTTGAAAATTATATTTCAATCAAATCTAAAGAACCATTTTAGAATAGAGCACGCAAGGGATCTAGTAACTTGTAAGTGGCTACGATACGCGGAGAAAGCGAGACCAGCGACTCCTCCTGTGTCATTGGCTATCGAAGCCATCCCTCTCTGTGATTAGCTAAAGTTACTAAAGCTTTCTCTCTCGTTCCAGGTATAACAAGGTTAGGGGCTCGTCGTGCTCTAGAGTTTTTTTCTACTTTTACTATTAATTATATTCTACTGAAACACTAATGATTTAAAAACTGCATGACCTTATCCATTTTTTACCATTTAAGTTCCAAAAATAACGGCTAACTCGTGAAAAATTGTTGGCCCCGAAAATCGATTTTAAAAATTGGGAAAACAGTATATCACGCACGCCAGGGCGTCCAACTTGCTGCCCGTAGGTTGTATTTTATTTTTCTTCATCACAGTCGAAAGTACCATTGAATCATTAATGTCAATTAACAAAAATAGCTTCGCTGGCTGCTAGTTCACGCTCGTTTATACATACATCTACTACTTTCTTTTGCGGCCTGCATCAGCGCGCCCTCACGATCTCCTTGCGTAGTGCAGCGTACGAGACAACTGCTGCTACTGTTACTGACAGGTCAACTCAGCTAAACGCACTGCACAACAACTAACAAATTGGTACGAAGTATGTATGCTTGTATGTATGCTTGATGTATGTATTTATGTTCATATTAATGTAATAAATTATAGATGTATGGTATGTATGTATGTAAACATATACGTATAAATTTGTGTATATGTGTATGGTTATGTATCAATTTATTGATTTATGTATGTATGTTTGGTACGCGCCCATTTTTCCGAAATCAGTTTTCCGTATGACATTTTTTTCTGAATAATCTACTGCCCGAAAGACCGCGATTCTGAGGCCTTTTTTCCGGATGCTATTTTTTTTAATCAAATTTTCCCGAACGGTTCCTTTCCAAAAAACCAATTTTTTAAATTTGAACTTTTATACAATATGTAACCAACTATGCTGCGCTACCACAGCAACAGCTATATCTTATAAAATTAAGTTTCATCTGGTTGAAGTTCCGGTCCGTTGCTGCTAAATTTTTCGTGGTAAAAATGGCTATACCGCGGAAATCACCAAAAAAAAGCTCACTTTGAACGGTTTCTTGTACTATCAGTCAAAATGTACAGATGGGCGCTGTTATTGAGAGTGCATTAGAAGGAGTGCACAGCACAAGCAATCACCAATAACCCACAAGCAGACACAAACCTTGTTGTAATTAAGGCACGCTACAGTCTCCTCACACTCGCTTTCCGCTTTTCAATAAATGTGAGGCCGAAATAGCGAAAATCACTCTGAAACGCAAGGCTGAAGAGCATCCGGAGCAACCGACGGCTCAAATACAGCATACTGAATTAGCTGGCACTTCTGACGGTACGCAGCATTTACACTATAACGTTTTCACGGCATGCATACGACATACATGCTTTAACTGGTTCATGCAC
This sequence comes from Copidosoma aretas, assembly GCA_030522625.1. Lineage (NCBI taxonomy): Eukaryota > Metazoa > Arthropoda > Insecta > Hymenoptera > Encyrtidae > Copidosoma > Copidosoma aretas. Next base: position 3,015 of record JAPYYV010028054.1, read on the forward strand.
ACTTTCTAAACCTACGTTACGAGAGAATTTAAAAAAATTAATGCGGAGACAGCGCGGGCACCGCGTACAGTTACCATCTAAACCAAAATCACTCGTCGACTTTGCTACTCTACCAGACTGATTTTAAAGGACAACAACCGGAGAGAAATTCCTAATATATGATTCTGGGAGATCAAAGAATCGTGTTATTGTGTTTGCTACTCATCGAAATATCGAGTTATTCAGCAGAAGTGCAAATTGGTTCGTTGATGGAACCTTCAAAGTAGTGTCTTATTCTCTTTTTCTTTCATGCGTGATTACATTTTCTTTCATAAGAATATCTTTGCTTTATGTGTCTTCAGTAATATTCACTTAACTTTTTACTACTTTGGGCACTATGGAGAGACATACTTGTGCAAGCGAACGAGAGGTCATCTGCTTCCCCTTAGTTTATGCGTTGCTGTCCTCTAAGGGAGAGATTCAATATTTTCAAGTTTTCTAAGCAGTTCGTTCTACAACACGCAATAACAACATTAAAAGTTGCGCTCTTCAAATATTTATGAGTGACTTTGAGATAGCTATCAATAATTCCTGTGGAGAAAACTTCTCGGACGCTTAGGTAAACTATTACTTCTTCTACTTGTCTCAGTCCATATACAGACAAATTTAAAGCAAAGAATTACAAGAAAGATACTGCGATGCTAAAGATGATATCATTCGCATGCAAACTCATATGATCCTGACACTGACTTTTGTCCCGGAACGTGAGTTACGTCGGATTTTCACGCTTTTACGAGATGAATTCGACGATGATCTGTTATCGCTCCTTGAATATTTCGGTGCAACGTACGTAACTGAACGAGTTGCTTAAGGTCAACATACAGCTGTTGCTCCGCGGTACAAACCTGCAATTTGGAATCAATTCGCTGTTGTATAGGCCGAGGCCCACAAGACGAATAATTCTAATAAAGGATGACACAATCGCTTCCGTCTTCTCGTACGAAAACATCACCTGGACTTATATTCCGCTATTATAGGGCTCCAAAAGGAACAAGCTGACACTGATATTATGATAACTGAAATAAGTGATGAGCGATGTTGCCAAGGTATCAGAAAGAGTGTTCATTTATTTTTTTAAGTCTTATAAATGGCGGTATGTCTTTACTCTCTTCTGGCTTCCAGGGCGGTCTCGTGCCTACCTTGTCGTAATCCGTAGTGCCATTACCACTATGTCCTTCTATATTATCATTCGGCAAATATTTGACGTTCTCCTCTTTATCTTTTGTTATTTCGACGATCTCATCGTCTATCTTACTGCCAGGTAGCTCCACTACTGAACTTGGCTCATATGGTGGTTCCGGTGGAGGTGGCGGAAGATCGCGTTTCTCCCATGATTCGAAATCCGATTCCTCGCTCGTCTTGTGATCAATATTGTTCTTTTATGTTGTATTTTTCCTGATCTTTCCTTTTGTTCTCTGCCTCGTATTTAAAAATCTGTATTCTTTCCTTTTTCTCGATGTTGCTCTTCTTGCATCCCGAACTACTACACTATCCTCATTCGTACATTCATGCAACTTGTTTATTGGCTTATAGCGTTTTTGCCGTTTTTCGCAGAGCACTTTATAAGGTTCCGGCTCATAAAGCATGTGCTCGTATTCTGCCCCTTTCATCCCCGTGAAATGTTGACGCATTGGCGGTCCAACCCTATATGTATGGTGCACACGGATGTTCTTTTTGAATTCTTGAGAAAAAACAAAAATACAACCCCCATCCCCTGACTTGTAGTTTTGTCTTAAAATCTTTCTAGTTTTTTCTGGATCGATGTAGTCATCAACATGTTTTCAATGCAGCAAGAATTGTCTCAACTGTTTTGCTGTCAAATCTAAATCAAACAACATCATGAGGCTTTAAAACAGGTAGTTACCATCGCCTCTAACATTTACTATCTGCCACTCTTTCCAAGGCTCTGCACAATTTGCATCTGATCCACGTTTCTGCTCGTTAAGCGCTTCGTTTTTAATGTATGTCATCTTTCACTTACATCGTTATTGCTAAAATCAACTGATGCTATGGGAGTTTTCTCGCAAGGTTGGCTCCCTCGCTGCTGGTTTCACTCTCATTTTTCTCTTTCTCACTCTTGTTCTCAGTTCTCACATTCTCTTTATTTGCTGTTCTATCCTCTTCCTTGGCTTGGCTATCATCTTTCCCTACGTCGCTACTACTATCCCCTACTTCCCATGCATCAATCCTGACTCCTGGTCTGTCACCTACCTTTCTGCTCTTCATGTCGATGAAAACTTTTTTTTTACTCTATCATCCTCACCCTCCAGAACGCCAGCAAAATCATTCGACGCTTTTGGGATTTCTTGTCTGGTTGTTCGATCCCCTAGAGCATTACAACTTCTTGAATGTCTACCTTCATTGTTCTCTTCATCCATCGTTTATTCGGGCCCTTCCAAATGTAGATTTACTATCACCAAATCCTCGTATTCGGCTCCTTCTGACTGCACCTCACCGTTGACTGCTATTGTCTCCTTGCTCTGTGTGGTCGTTTTTGGGGTGATGGAAAATTTTGATCTTAGTCTGTTTAGTGTGTCTAGCTGCCTTTGTCTTCTCTATCTCTGCTTTAGTATTGTTTGTTGTGCCTTTGATTCGTAGGGTGTACTTATTTTTTGTACTCCTTTTATCCATCCCTTTACCTTTTTCATGCGTCCTAATTTATCGTTCTTTGGCCCTTGCGTTAAGATTTCTTCTTTTACTTGTTGATTCTTACGTTCTTTCATTTACGTTTTTTCGTCTGACAAACCTGAATTATATTCTATTCTTTCCTTCTTTAACTTACCGTCCACTCGTACTCTTGCTTTTGTTCTGATTTTAAATATACGAGCTGGTGGACCGTCACTGTTCATCTGCCATTTGATACAGCTCTGCACACGGTAGTTCCGGGTTCTTTTCGCCTTCTATCATAACTGGATTCCTCGAAAGTGCGTCCAGTGCGTTGTTCAGCGTACCTGGACGGTATTCGATATCGAAATCATACCCTCGTAGCTCTGCTTTCAGAATATTGAAGCGAATGTCCGGCTTTTTGGACTAGTGAAAATGCTTCAATCGTTCGTGGTCCGTTATCGCCATGAACTGTTTACCATATCAATAAGGTCTATACTGATCTTTTGCAATCACTACCGCCAACAGCTCTGTATCGTAAGTTGGATACCTGAGTTCGCTACCTTTAAGGCATCGTGATGCGTATCCACATGGCCTGTCTTTACCTGTTTTTCCCTGACTAAGAATCGCGCCGATAGCATAGTGTGACGCGTCAGTCGTAACGATAAAAGGTTTACTCAAGTTAGGCGCTGTCAACCCGGGTTTCGAGCATAAAGCGTCGGCAAGTGTCTTAAAGGCGTCCTCTTGTTCTTCATCCCACACAAATCCCCTGTCTTTTTTCGTTAGCTTTCATAATGGTTGCGCTTTCTTCGCGTAGTCTTTTATGAATTTCCTGTAATACCCGGCAAATCCCAGAAACTGCTTTATCTTTCTTACATTCGTCGGTCTAGGATATTTTCTTGCCACCTCGATCTTTTTTGGGTCTGTCTTTACTTTACCATTACCAATTACATGACCAAGTACTTTTGCTTCTCTCTTCAGAAATTGACATTTCTTTGGTTTTATGGCCATGTCTGCCTTTGCCAGTTTTTCCACTAATCTCTTAAAACGTTCCTCGTGCTCTTTGAGTGTTGCTGCAAATAACATGTCATCCATGTACACCTCGATTTCTCGTCCTTGTAGATCCACTAGAGCTAGTGTTATAGCCAGAGATGTTAAACAGACCTGACGTCTCTCAAACTTCAGGTCTATTATGTAGTTAGGTATATGTATATATATGATAAATATAGATATACTTGACAACGTAACAGACTTTAAGTCTGACAGACGTCGGGTCTTTTTAACATCTCTGGTTATTGCCCTCAAAAAGTTGTTTGGTGATTCTAAGCATCCCATCGGCATTCGTTTGTATTGGTAGTGGCCGTCAGGTCAGAACGCTGCTTTGTATGCGTCCACTTCCCAAATTTTTATTTAGTGAAAGCCACTTTTAAAGTCGACTACTGTGATGTACTTAGCAGCCGCTAAGTGCTCCGATATGTCGCTTTGAAAGGGTAGAGGGTAACAGCTTCCCACTGTTATTTCGTTTAGCTGCTCGAAATCCGTGACCCATCGCCACCTCTTCTCGACATTAATTCCCGGTGGTTTAGGCACTAGCCATATATTTGAATTATACGGAGAGGTTAACTATTCTATCACGTCCAAATCTATTAATTATTGGATTTCTCGTCTGATGTTTTCTTTTACAGCCTGTGGATGTCTATATCTTCTGACTGCAACTAGCTTATTTGCTGCAGTCTCAATTTTATGTTCCACAAAATTCGTTGTTTTTAACAGCTCCCCGTTCAAACCAAACACGAAAGGATTTACCGCTATCCATCTTCTTACGTGCTGTAGTTCTTCTTCGTAACTTCGTTATCCACCATCGTCATTATTTTCTTAATACTTTCTGCAATATTTTCAAAATCACCTTCTTTTGCTGCATATGTGTCGATTTCTTTCTCCTCATCAACACTCTTGTATTTCGACTTGTACCGTCTTTTCCCTGCTTTTTCGTCGTATTCACTTTCTTTTAGCAAGCCTACAAATGCACTTTCCGTCCTGGCGCCTTCCCCTACGTCGCCTACCTTTTTTACTTCTTTTGCTGTGTCGCACTCTATAAGGTCAACCTCCGGTACTGTAACTTTCCTTGATTTGTTTGAAAAGTTCACACATTCCGCATATATTTTACCCTCTGCATTAGCGCCATATAGGTTTCGAAAATGTACGTATTCTCCTACATTTCCAAGTGGTACGTATCCATCTTGTATATTTTGATATTCTTCCTTGACCCTCGCATAAATAGCCTGTCTGGATCTCGCTGCTATCTCGAAATATTCTGCCATCTTTAGCGGTATTTCTACACTACCTAGGCTCAATTTAATTTCGCTTGTACTGATTTTACCATTGTGCTTTTTAAACATGTCCTACCCGAGGATTCCATCTTCTCAATCAGAAAATCCTGAGGGACTATATTGAAGGTGGAATTTATTCCGTAGATCATTGCTTCTACCGTGCCCTTCGTCTTACGTTCTCCACAAGTTACTCCAGTTATTTTTACCTTTACATTTTCATCTAATAATGAATTTTCTTTTGTACAATTTTCCTTTCACAGCGAGATTTCAGCCCCTGTATCTGCGTAGAAGGCCAATTTTTTCTGTCGGAAATCAGCACTCTGTAGTATTACTGTCGGCGGTCTACGCCCTACCGCTGCGTAGTTTATCAGCACCGTAGTTACATTTTTCGTTTTCTCCTTTTCTGCCGACTTCTCTTTATTATTTTTCTTTATTGCCTGCGCATTTGTATCGATTTGCTCATAAGCCGTGTTTTTGTGCTTGCGTTTCTCCTTTTCCCATCCCTCCGACTGAATGAGTTTTTTCTCTTTCGTGCCCATTTTCTGCCTTTCTTCGATATTATATTCATCAATAATTTCTTACTTCCTACTACCATATATTGCCGCTTTTTCCTGATGCTCTATGTTGGGGGAGTACTCCGAGCATCGTTCTTAAAATTTGGCCCCTGTGTACGAGGCAACTAATCTGGTCTTAGTTTAGCCACCCTCGTCTACTGTTAACTTTTTGTGCACTCCGGTTCGTAACGCTCATTTTTTTTCCAGTTGTAATTACTTGGGACGTTACTTCTACTGCTGTCCCTTTGTCGGTAATTTCTGTTATTCGGCCCGTTATGTCCTTTATTGTTATTTCCTCAATAAGCATGTCCCCTTTCAAAATCCCTCCCCGGGTCCGTTTCCGCCTTTATTTTCAGTTGTGTAGCCTTTGTTCTCATATTTTTCGGTTACCATTGAGGCAAATGTTCTTCCTTCGTCCCTTCCGTCACTTTCATTTTCGTGCCGCTTATTGTAAGGTCTTCTGGTCTCCTCGCCACGACCTTTTTTTTACAAGTTGCCCGTTTTCTACATCGTACCACAATGAGCGACATTCTTCTACTACGTGCCCATTTTTACCACAGTATCCGCATCCTCTGGGCTCACTCTCTCTTGTTGCATTTATATATATACTTGACCGAGGTGGCTTCATACTCACCATGTCCTCAAATTTTAATGCTAATGTTATAGCTTTGGTTAGCGTTGCTGGCCTATACTGCAAAACTTCGTGATTATAAGGGTGTTCAAGTCCTAATATATACTGTATAATTACCTTTTTCTGTATGTTTCTTTTGAGTTCTTGTCGCAATGCCTCTGAAAGTTCTGGGTCTGCAGCCTGCAGTCCCATTGACCTATTGAATAACCCTTGTACTCTATCCGAGTACTGCTCTACCGTCTCACCCTCCATTCGTTGTTTCGTTCGAATTTTTGCCATCGCTGTTACTGCACTGTTACTGGTCCCATATCTTTCCGTAATTTCCTCGAGAAACTCTTGTATTGACTTGTATTTAGTCATCTTGTCGCTTAAATGAGCCGCTGCACGACCTTCAAGCCTGCTTGACAAGATTGCCAGGAAATAAAGGACGTCTCATTCCTCCACTTTCTGGCCAATTCCCTAACCACCCTGGTTAATGCTAAGAGACTCAATGTATCCCCTGTAAACATTGGTATCGTCGGTTTTATCCCACTTAACTTCTTAATAAAAAAGTACCTTTCCCTTTCCCCCCCCCCCCCCCCCCCTCGTAGTCCGTACACCTGTTTTTACGAAGTTTATGTCTCTGTGGCAATCTGACTTTTTTGGCACTTAGGTTCGTTACCCCGTCTAAAGCCTCTCTTCCGTCTTTGAGCTCTACGTATATATGCTGGCGGTTGTGCCTACTCCTTGGCCACTCCCTTCTCCTCTGATCTTCCTCGAGGCCCGTAAGCCCCCGCAGCAGCGTAGTTTTTCTTCTAGCTTTGCTGTGCGCTTCCCTTTCACTTTCTTCCCTGTTCTTTTCCGAATACCCACGCGGTAACTCCAAGTCCCTTTTTATTGTGCTATGCCGCGGTCACTGCGGTCCCGGAGGCATCTCCCGCATCTGAATCGTCCCCTTCCTCTCCACTCTCGTAACCACATAGTGGCTAAACATGATTCGGAGGCCCCGTCGTCTCGGGATATTTTACTATCATCCTTTTTTTTTTACTTTTATCCCTCAACAAGACTGGTTTCATGCCTCTAAGGATTTTTTCTACCAAGTCTCTAGTCTTTCTATTTGCCTTACCTAATTCATTTACCACCTCGGGGTCGTGAAAAAATTTTAGCCATACTTTGTCGTTTGTTATGAGTTTCGCATTTTTTCACCTTTTGCCCACCATTTCCACAACTTCCTCGATTAAATTATTTACCTCACTACATTTTTTTTTTTTTTTTTTTTTTTTTTTTTTTTTTTTTTTTTTTTTTTCTTTTGGGTTTTTTTTTTCCCTTTTTTTCTTTTGCCCTGTTTTTGGCCCTTTTTTTTTTTTTTTGTTATGATTATTATTATTTTCCTTTTTCTACCTTGCCTGGACTGCTGCCACGATCAGGACTATAATCAGCATCCCGGTGGCCACGTTGGACCCTTTTATCAAAAATATTTCTTTCCGATGGTGCGTAGCGTGGCGCAGTCCCATCTCCTTATTACCCCCCGTTCGACTTCCAGTCAATGTTCGCCTCCTGGATGAATGCGATGCCGTTAGCACCTCCAATCAATCGCCACGGTTGTCCGATTTTTGCTGCTCGTTTCAGCAATCACCAGTCATGCGTATCCACTTTTCACTGTTTTTTTTTTTTCCCAATGACTAGTCACTTGTCCCTGCTATTCACTGTTTGGGTCACTCACGTTAATTCTTTTCATTTTCAACGCACTGCACTATGGGTGCTTCTGAACGACAAAAACGTAAGAAAGATTACTTTTTTTTTCTGTCGTACACAACTCACGTTTCCACGTCGAGCGCCAAAAAGTTAGGGGTCGGGTTATCTACAACTCCCTGTTATGTGGGAAATGCGGAGCTTGGGGGTGCTGAGGAAATGAATACCCGCGAGTTGAAAAAACTTAATTTTTTATTAGTGATTAAACGAGAGAGCAGACGCGCACGAGGTGTTATTCTCGGAGGCCGAACGGGGATAGAGAGTCGCTTAGTCTTAATGCTAGTACCAAGGCGGTACAGGACTGTGGGTTGGTCCGCTTTTGCGCGCAGGCACCGATATTAAGGTGCGAAGTTACAAGAGCCTCTAGCTATCGTACGTTACAACAGTGTTCGAACAATATTAATATTTATTATCTTTCAGGATTCAATGAAGATCTTTTTATGGCAAGCATGAATTTACTGGGACCCCTTGCCCGGAAGGAAAACTTAATTAAAAATCCGGCGATTTATTAATTTATGCGTCGAGAAAACACTCGTCAAATATCTTCGTTCATTTATAATATTAATAATCTTCATACGCATAATAATCAATCAATGCAAATATTCATAACTGGAACTGCCGGTAGTGAAAAAATTTTTATCATTTCATTAATCAAACAAATCTACAACCGTTTTACATAGAACTGTGAAATCCTAAATGCATACATTGAGTATTTTATTAGTTGCACTTCACGCGCTCCCCTCAGAAAAGGCTAATTTGTATCGGTCGTTATTTCGGTACATAAAAATTCTTATTATAGATGAGTGTAGCATAATCAGTGCACAAATTCTTACTAAGATTGACGAGATATTACAACAAACCACGGGCAACCACGAGGTGCCGTACGGTGGCTTAGATATTTTAGTAATTGGTGACTTGCGACAATTTCCACCTGTACGTGCAACTCCAGTTTACAAGCAACCAAAAGAAAGTATCGCAGGGCCTATGCACTGGCGACACCTGAAATTTTATCCTTTACACGAAGTAATGCGTCAAGAGGATCGAGTGTTCACGACTATTTTAAGAAAAATTGGTGATGGCTCAGAATTAAGTTTAGAAGACAGAAATATTGTATAATCAAAAATGTTCACTGAAGATGCAGCTAAACAAATGTACCCGTCAGGAATCAGATTTTTTTTGAATGTTGAGAAAGTTGAGAATTACAACAATTCGATTATTTCGAGTTATGATACAAAATAGGAGTCAATCGCTGAGGACATAATCATGAATTGTGATGATCCCGTACTCGATCGAAAATATTTAGATGTGTTTGCCAAAAAAACACCCGTTGATGCGAGTGGGATGCCACATACAATAATTATTGTTAATAATTTACCGTATGTCAGAACAAAAAATATTAACGTTTCGGATGGAATCGCTAACGGTAATGTAGAAAAACTAATGCATCTTGAATTTGACGATACTAAATTAATTAGAGTATGGTTACCATTTCCGGAAAAGCATGTGAGGGAAAAAATGCGACATAAATTTACTCATCGCATCAAGGAATTGAATATTGATGGATACTCAGTGCCAATTAAGTTAGTAACAACTTCGTCACCGATCACGATCAGCATTCATAACCGAAATACAGTAATCAAACTAACACATTTTCCATTATCAGCTTTCAGCGCATCAACGATTCACAAAGCGCAAGGAGGAACATATGATAAGGTCGTTTACCGTAATGAAAAATGCCATAATCAAGATTTAGTTTACGTAGCTCTTAGTCGCGTCACTACTCTAAACAGCCTTTACATCGTATCGGAAGATGGCAAAAAAAATTTTTATCATACTGGTCGTAAAGTTACTAAACAAATACAGGATTTAAGAATATAATTTAAGCGACTTACGTTAAATCCACAGATTACTATTGCCGATAAAATCTCCAATTTTATTATTAGTCGACGGCGATTCTCAATCACAACATTTAATGAACAAAGTTTACGAGCTCATTCGGAAGATGTTTCTACAACTCTGACAAAATCAATTAACACCCTTATTGTATCCAAAACTAAATTAAAAAATACTGTGCAGGTAAATATTCTCAATTTACAATGTGTGAGTCGACAGAAACATATTAATTCTCAATATGGTGGAGTAGCTATATTACAAAATAATGACAGTTCATTGAGAGTTCAATCGGAAATGCAAGCATACATAAATAACATGAGTATTAGTCAAACAACTATTTCTCAATCTGCTGTAAGAGATTTTCGTGCAGCTATTTGTCAACTCTTTGATAACAGAAAAAATTTAATTGCGTCAATTTGCATGAAAGTAAATAAAAAAATAGATGAAATCATGGATTTTCTAGGTTCTCATCCAGCTCTATTTGCTACGTTTTTGTTCGTTTGAAGCGTGCATGTAGAGTTAAAGGATAATTGAGAAACAGAACAGTACGGCTTTGTAGCAATGATAGTTTTATCAAGCAAAAGATGTAAGCATGAGTCAAGGCGAAGCGTTCGCTAGACTTGCTATACCAGGACTCCACGACAGTTACAAGCAAGTATACAGCAAACCTCGTATTGAGTGATAAGCACAAGTAGATTCGCAGAATCAATTAGCAAGTAAGCAAAGTTAGAATGTATGTATAATCAAAAGTAGGTTCGCAGAACCAAATAGAAAATGTATTAGAATGTTACAGCGATAACAAAGATAAAAGTCGTAATTTTAAAAGCAGTAGCATTTCTTCAAAACGAGAGCAACAGCAAATGAAATAAGATAAGAAAATAGCATGTTTAAAAATAAGCGTTACACAAATTCATAAGCACAAATTCAAAAGCGATAAATTTTCTATGTTATACAGACACATAGCACAATTATATTTTAATACACAAGCACTAAAATCACATAAACTAAAAACCAGCATAAAGTCATAGTTCGCCTGAACATACCGCTCGCCTCGTTCTAACGGCAGCAGAACGATATATCCACAAATCACTTTATATTGTCACACGTTTAGTTTGTATAACACGATGACAAGCTGCAACCCACCCCTCGGCGTGATGACGATGGTGGTAACACTTGATTCATGGGCCCACTGATAGCCCAACTGAACAGTGTGAGTTGCGCCATAGGAGTCCCAGGCGGACCTTTTACAAGATCCTCAAGCAGAACTTCCGGAATGATATCAACTCACAGCAGAAGCTCGATCTCTGACGGAGGCTGGCGGCAATCATCAGCCAGACGCAGCCCCCTAAGATGAGCCCAGCTTGTTCCCAGATAACAGCGTGTGTTGATTATTTAAACTTTGCGTCAAAATATTAAGAAGCAACTCGCTCTTAGGCTAAAATGACAAAAGCGCTGTTGTGGTATTTCCCGACGCAGTGGCTAGATTGGCCGTTGTAGAATCGACATGCAGCATCGAATGATGACGCTGTTGGCAAAT
>JAPYYV010028058.1:2099-12738 GCA_030522625.1 Copidosoma aretas
AAAAAAAAAAAAATTCCCCGACATCTCGTTCAGAGCTGCCGGGGATATAGTAAGCGAGAGCGATTCCAAACACTGCTCGATTCGAACAATAAAATTTCAAACGACTCCTTCGGACGGTTAAATATTTACGCGGCTGTCGTTACAAAATCCAGCCTCGTAAAGTAGAGGAGCCGAGGTTGACGCGAGGAGGAGCAGAGAGAGGCGGACGTGGTGGAGGAGGCAGCGGAGCCTCGAAAGCTAATCGTCGTCTTGCTGAATATTGAGCTCACGTCGGGCCTTGGGGCGGTCGTCGTCGCCGTTTGGTAACTTCTTTTGCTGGCTTACTTTATATATATATATATATATATACACAGCTCTCAAACTCGAGATCCCGACTGGGGCCACGTGGGCTGTGATTCGTCGCTTAGAACGGAATCAGGCTGGGTGTGATACTTTGGGAAGCATAAATGTGTCTGTCTTCTCTAGCGTTGAAAAAACGAGCAAATATGAATAATTGATGATTCTCCTTCCTCTTGGGTTTGCGCGTTAGAATATTAATGGACTCGTAATTACGGTACTTTTTTTTTCAAACGAGTTCGGCTTCGGGTTTTCGATTAATATTGTAAGGTTTTACAGAAAAAGACTCCATGATTATTCGAGATTCCGCGCGAACGATTCTGAATTCAATGTTGTTTTAAGTGTGCGCGCGATGATATTGCGATTTTCGTCGAGTAATTGCACGAATTACGCGCCCCGTTCCGGTCGAAAATCACGATACCAGGAGCGAAAGCATTACAACGATTTCCTCGTGGCTTCATTTGTCTTTATTGTTGTTTCGCTGATGTTTATACCGCGTTGGTGTCCGCGATTGGTACTATCGTAAGAGCTTTCCGTCGAATTCATCAGTATTACATTTTCCGGAACAGGAATTCTTATTTTATGAACTATATGGCTGCTGATGGGTACCTACCTAATTTACTTCCATTTCACGAGGGTCTAAACAGTCTTTTTCCAGAATAGTGATAAAAATGAGTCGTTGAAATTTAATAAATAAAATTCTTGTTGTAGAAAAAAAGAGTAATTTTTGTATTCATTTTTTAAATTCGCCGTAATAAAATTCTTTATATTCATTATTATTGTAACCCAACTCAAATGCTAGAATTTTATCATCGTAATATTTTATTCATGATGTATTGAATTAAAAAAAAAAAAAACCTACCTTACTTACAGATACAGTTGTTGCGACTAGATTATTGTAAACTCGAAGGGACTCACCTGAAACAAACGAAAGGAAATAATTTTTTTATTGAAATAAAGTCATATTCATCAAAGTATTGGACAAGAAGAAGAATAAGCATTAGAATACAACAACGAGCGTGAAAGCTTGGAAGTCCAAGAATTACGGACAATTTGAGCAAGGTTGTTTGAACGAAAAAGAAATAAAAAAATAAAAGCAACTACGAAGCAAGCAGGCAAGTACACAAGTTCATTTTCATACTCCGCATTACTCGGGCGTAAAAGCCATTCTAAAATACCAGGAATACCTCCCACTTGAACGGCATTCTCTTATTAAAGGCAGCATTAAAAAACTCGTACGTTTTTCCACACGACAAAAAGTGCCCGACGCTCCCTCTCTCCCTCCCTTCCCGAAGTACTATACAACAGCAGCCCCGACCGCTCCTTTTATAATTCCGTCTTACGTCAGCCGGATCATTAGACGCAAGAATAAAAGCTGCAGAAGTATAGTAGCTGCGGCCAGTTGTAAGCATGGAGAGCTCCCTCGATTAGAGCCCCGCGAAACTCCTCCTCCCTAATGACTTGACGAAACTCACGTTCGCCTATTTCGCCCGTTGATGCGCGGGCACATATAAATACACGCGCGCGAGTAGCAGTGTGTTTGCGCACCGTTTCTCAATTTGACGGCAAAAGCGGCGATCGCTCGTACACCTATACCTCGCGACCGACGAGGAGGCGAATCGACGAATTTGCTCGCGAGAAAATGAGATGGAGAGGAGGAGAAGAAAGGGAGCAGGAGGAGAAGGAGCGGAGCGGGGAGGAAAAAAGGAAAGCGTGCCAAGGCCAGGGGCTCGACCTTCGAGGTCGAGAATGGCGTGGAATGACGGTCTTCCACTGTCGTCGGTCTTCGGGCCAGGATTACGCGTATACTGTTGTACCTATTACTACTACCGAGCGACGACGACGCATTGTGTTTTTCTTTTCAATTCTTTCTTTCGGTGTATAATTGCTCCCCTCCTGGGATCCTTCGTTTGCTTTCGGGAGAGTCTATGATGGAACATAGTATCAGAAAAACGGAGCCAAGAAAATATTGGAATTTTCATTGGAAATGAGCGCGCTTGAGTTTATACAAAATATAGATGTAACATTCGCGTCCAATTGCTCGTGAAGGAATGATAATTTCTGTTCGAATGAAGAGTAAAATGAATTCGTCATTCCAAAAGCGCACACGTACCCGTTACAATGAAATTTAATCAGCGAAATGTGCATATTTGAAATTATTATTACTGCCAGGGGTAATTTAGTTCACTGTTCCGGCTGATTAAAATAATTTGAATAGCGAGACATCTTTTTCGGGAGAAACGTGCAAATGTTATAATTTGGGATTCGAGAATCAAATTCTGATATCGAAATTCCGTGATGAGAAAAAGTAAGAAGATACACTCTCCGGTAAATATAGTATAAAGAGAACATGTGTAAATGATTCTTTCATTACGTTTTAAATTATACATGTATAAAAGATGCCTCTTTTTCTCTTAACCCTGATCTCAATGAAATTGCTGATTTTTATCCTTACTTTGGATTTCACTGCCAGATATTATTAGAATTGCGATTAAAATAAAGAGTAAAATACCGATTAGGGAATGGTCGATAATGGGGAACTCGGGTATTTTTAAATATTGATCAATTCAGGAGTACCTACTACTAGAAATATACTTATTTGAACGAATCATAATTTTAGAAATTGCCTTCACGAACCTCGTACACTAGAAGGCATCGACGATCCGATCTATAGCGGCGGCAGAGGTTTTGAAAAAACCATCACGTCCCGCAAACCAACTCCACCGTTTCAAAACTCGATTCGGAAATACCTCGCCCTTTGATCCGCTTCCTCTCTAAAAAAAACCCATATCCTCGAAAGCCGTAATCATACATCCCTTTCGCCGTTTAGTACAGAGACGCCCTCACGTTTCGACTCACTTTTTTTGTGCTACTCTGCGCTTATCCATCAAGATCCTCATACGTGTGCTTCTTTGTGCATTTGATGCCTAAATTTTTACCCCAAAAGAGCCGAAATCGATTCACCCAGCGATCAAAGTTTCATGCGATCTAAAAATTCAGTTGTCGCCTCACAGTTTAACGAGCAAAGATCTGCTCGGTCTTTCGACACTGTTTACTCGGGGGCGCATGAATATCATCGTAAGTTCATCAAGCAACGACACGTTTCCAGCGAGCCGAAAGAAACGCGTTTCAAAAAGCCAAAAAGGTTCCGTCGAGAGTTCTGCAAGTAGGTCTCTGCATCGCTTTCCACTCGAGCTCGAATCCAAGACGCAGCGCGCGCACAACGTACCGAGCTTGCGACGAGGCCAACACACAGCGCCGAAACCAAGTGATTTTCCAAGCTTACGCCCAGTTACCCGCGCGCCAACTCCCGTACCATTCGACCAACGCGCGCACAAAGACACGTCGCCGCGGAACCAGTCACGTGCGTACTGTACATGCCGCTCGTGCGTAATCGAGAGAGAAAGAGGGACGGAGGGGGCGGGCGGACTTCTTAATCGAAAGGAGGCGAGCTCGAGCGCGCGCGCGGCATTTCCGGCCCTCCGCTGCCATAATACTGTTCGGCGTCTGCTGCTGCTGCTACTGTTCCTCCTCCTCCTCCTCCTTTTGCCATACACACACCGTGCCCGCGTGTGACTTTTTACGACCTTCCGCTCCGGAGCATATTCCACGCGGTGCGTCGGTGTAAGTGCGGGGGATGTGCCCGGGGTCCGTGTGTGTTCTTTTTTTCGTCTTTCCTCTCTTTTAACGGGAAATATTATGGCGGTGCAGCCGGTGGGGAAGGAGGAAGATGGGTATATATGGATTCTCGGGATTATCGTTATTACTTTCCTTTCTCGGAGAGGGCCACCGTCCGTTGATGATACGGGGGTTATTGTCGTTGCCGAGGGGATAAAAATTCAAGCGCAACCTATTTATACGTTTAAAGGAAAAAAAAAAAAAAAAAAAAAAAAAACCATAAAAATAATCGTACTTTCTTATCGAATGATTTGATTTTAGGCTGGAATACATGATTACATTTTGGTCGAGTGTCTTGTACGATGGAATGGATGAAAAAAATATGAGTTTCATCGATGCAATAATTGATGAACGAAAACAGAGAAAATTCGTCAAGCCTACACTCTACCCACTAATGATATTCCAACGAGAACGAGAGAGCTACCGCGATTCGCGCGACGCGGTTACATATCCCCTCGTGTATAGATCTCACGGCATATTATACGATTGATAAGAAAAACCTCGAGAAAAACGTATGAAACACGCGATGCGCATAATCGCTCTTGTCTCTCTTTTATCGGCGGCAGCAGCAGCAGCGGCGGCACGGTAGAGTCGTCGTCGATATGATTAATCGAGACGAATTGAAAGCTCGTTCGTCGTCCCGAGTAATTAATTCATATCAATTCCCAAGCGCGAGTTTTTTCAACGCGTGGCTCACTGAGCGTAATAATGATCATGATGATGATGATGATGATCGTCAGCGCTGAAACTTTCCGAAGCGCGCTTGTATTCCGAAAACTGATAAATTATACGTAATAAGATTATACATTATACATACATCCGACCGACGGATAAAGTTGTTGTTGTTGTTTCTTCTTCCGCTATATCGATGAATCTATTATTAGAAAGTTTCGCGCGCCATCCCCCCTCGCGACTGATGCACTGGGATAAATTTCCATCTATATTCATAACAGCGCACTCTCTCTCTCTCTCTCTCTCTCTCCGTGTCGTACAGTTTGCGTGAAAATTTCATTTTGATGTTTTCGAAAAGCTAGATCGGACTATTGGGGAAAAAAAAAAAAAAAAATTAGTCACAAGCTCGTGTCCAAATAACGTCGAAAGCACATCAGCCCAGAGCAGCTCCAACGCGCATCAGCCGGGTTGATTTTCAAACGCGCGAGTTGCGAAAACCAATGCACGACTGTCGAACGTCGACCGGCTGCTCTGCCATTTCGGGCAGCAATCCTATATACCGACTGACATTCCAACCCTCCCGGCTTCCGACGTTCCATCGATTTCCAAATCGTCGATTCGAGTCCGCAAAAACGGATGAAAAAAAAAAAACCCACGCGCGCACCAACGCACACGACAGAGCAGGCCACTCGTTCGCTCCGAACGCCGACGCGTGATAATCGGCCGCTTATTCCGGAAATCGAACTGCCAATCCTTCCCCACTGTGTACACGGACGCTCGAAAGGGTAGGCGCTCTCTCTCTCTCGGGTCGAGCGCCCGGTGACCATCGATTTTCGCGACGCGTCCCCCCCTCCCCGAGTCCTCCTCTTTCCCGAAACCGTCGTCATAACCGAGGACGACGAGCACCGGAGCGCGCGCGCGGAAAAATAGCGAAAGTCCCCGGGCACCGGAACTCGCGAGCTCCCGTCCATTTCCGCCGGGATGTGCGTATATATCTACCTGGCTATACGTGCGCGTTCTGAAAAGGTCGCCGCGCCGGCAGTTTACAAACTCTCCGAGCACTCGTATTTGCCTCTTCGCTTCGGAAAGCATCTCCACACCCCCCCAATCCTGCGTTTGTTTATTTATTTTTACCCCTCCAGTCGTCCTGTTGCTACTGCATCCGTCCGCGTCCTTCTCTCTGGGGGAGGAGGGGGGGGGGGGGGGACGGGGGGGGGGGGGGGGGTACAGCTCGACGGACAGAAAGTTCCCTCCGCTAAATGTATATACACCCCGAGCAAGCGTTTTCTTCCCCAAATGCCGGAAAATATCATCCCGATGAAACCTGCACTCTCGATTACGTATGCGCGACGGTAACCGCCGGACGATGTATATATATATGGAAAAAAAAATCAATCAAAAGAGAAGAACAAAAGAGTCGGCCGTGCAAACGTAGAACCCGAAACCGCGGCGGCGGCAGCGACGAGAGTGAATCGAAAAAGAAGAGAAAAAGGAGAGCCGAGCGGGGGAGGGGAGGGAGCACACATTGTGCGGTGGTGGGCGGCGGCAGCACGCCCGTTATCCGCAGCACCGGCCGAGCGCGATAGCCGCAGACATCGATCATCCCGGGCGTCCGGGCAATTTCCGTTACGAGGAACGTAAAATCGCGTGCGGGACGCCTCTCTCTGTACTCAATTCTGTGTGTGTGTGTGTGTGTGCAGTATGTCTGATAGTGGAGTGCACGTTGTGGTCTACGTTAGTCGTCGTCGACGAAAACCGGCTTCTAAAACACGTGTGGACACGTCTTCTCGGAATGATAGATATACCTATACAGAGAACGAGAGAGATGTGTGTATTTTTTTTTCCAAGTCACGCGTGCTTTTCTTTTTACATATCTCGCTCCGAGAGAAAGAGAGGGACCTCACCAGACATCAAGCCCCGCTGTATCGGGTGGCGATGATGAGAAAGACGAGTCGGGAAAGAAGAGAGCAGCTAGAAGAACGAGAGCCGTTCTCTTACTGTTCATCTTTTTTTTATTCGTTGCCTTTAAGTAGATATGCATGAGAAAACATCATCGCGGCGGGTCGTTGTTTTGAGGGGACGAGGGCTGGAGGCCGATGGGCTAAATTTGAATCGCGCCTTTGATCTTATTTCGATGGCTAAGCCAATAAGACGGAATAACCGCGGGGAGTGCGGCAACGACGAACCATCGAATGGTCCATCTTTCTTTTTTCCTCCCCCGCCCCCCCGATTTTCCGCCAATCGCTCGCGGAAGAAAAACAGCGCGGCAGAGGAGTCCGCCTCTCATTTTCCCGGCCGCGCGCGCTAAACGGGGAGGGAAGAGCCGCCGCTTGTGCCCCGACGAGCAATTAAAACTGAGGCTCTGTGTAAGAGTTGGTCTCCGACACCGCGGCGGTGCCCTTGGAGCAACGCCGAGGACCGCGGTGGTGGCGCGGAAAAATTACGGCCGTTCTTCCTCGTCGTCGCGGGGTCGAGGTTGTTTTTTCGCTCTTGGGAAAGACAGTTTCCGCCGCGGGAGGGCAATATTTTACGAAGACGCCCGGCCGTGACGAGAACGGGCGATATGTTCGCGGTAACCGGCAGCCTCGGCATTAGCATGCACATAGCGTTGTATTGGCGAAACCGAAGGCCGGGCGGTCCTTGCCTCTCGGGTATTGCGTAGGGGTGTGTTTTTCAAGTTCGACTGGATTGAAATCGTGAAGTTGAATCTGACGATCGTAATCCACGATCACACCGAAACGCGATGAAACGGCCGACGACGAGGCTAATCACGATTTCAGGAAGAACGTCGCGAGCAAGCATCGCAATCGCGACTCGTTATCAGCAGCCGAGAGACGATGGTATGCTCGAAAGGGAAACCAACCGCGTACGAAAGGAAAAAGGGAGGGAAGAAAACCGGCCGGTTCAGCGGCAGCTCGCGAGCGAGAAGAGACGGCGAGTTTGTGATTTAAAAAGAAAAAAGTGGAAAAACGACGACGGCGACCGGCTCGCAATTAATCGATCGGGCGTCATTTAAGGAGACAAGCAGCCATCCCATATACCGGCTCTCCTTTCTATCCTAGTTAGTCCCCTTAACCCACTTTACGTCACGCACGGATCGTTAAGACCCCGCTTTTACTTTCCCCCCCCCCCCCCCGCCCCTCAATCTCTTTCTCTCTCCATTGCCCGCACACTGTCGTCAATTGAGTAATATACAAGCACACGTTCGTTTCTCCGACTGGCTGACCAGACGTTTGGGTTGGACAAAAAAAAAAGAGACGCAGCAGCAGCTTACATCGGCCGAATGGTTTTCTGCTGCTGCTGCCCGGTTTTTTTCGCCGGCTGGGTCGGGCACTGCTCGCATTATTGCGACGACGACGACGACGACGACGCGCTTGATGGTTACTCAACGGATCGAATCGGCGATCGCTCTCGTTTCCGCGTCGGGCTGGCGCTCGCGTAATCGCTGGGCTGCGCGGAGCTTATAATACATACGTACGGTGGACGGGAATTTTGGAAAGTATGAATTTGAAATTCAAGCGGCTTTCGATTGAAAATCGAGTCGAGAAATCTAAAAATGGATGCGGGAGTGGTGGTCGAGATTTATGGGTTCGGGAAAGCTGAAACGTTATTTTTTATGTTCAATTCCACGCGCAAGGTGAGATGTATTGATCAGATGTGTGAGGTGTACAGAGTTGGAACGATAAACTGCTCATACTTCGTCGTCTAGATTATTTTTACTTTTTTCAGAGCAATTGATATTGAACAGGCAGTAAACATTCAAAGTTAACAATAATACAAGAGTCAACAGTTGTAAAATAATTTTTTCATCATCACTCTAGTTGATGCTCGAAAAATATATATTACAATCAATGTTTTCATGAAATAATAATCATATAAACTTCATAAATGTTTAAAGCTGAATACCTATCCTTGTATAATTTCAGCAAGAGGTTACTTATCATAATTCATATATGTTATAGACACGCAGTGAGTAGCCAGTCGTACACGTAGCTCTTTTTTTTTTTCCCGGCCACTCTGCGGTCATTGATCGATCCCTTGCCTCCGGTTATGACAACGCATCGCGCGCATACATATACACACACTATACACCTTTTTTTTCTAGCTCGTGACAAGCAAGCCATTATTTCCAGCAAGTTTATAATAAGTTTAAAAAATGTTTTTTTTTCTCCTATTTTTTGCGGTGGTTCGTTGCGAGGTTCGTTGAGCTTATCTCGTTTCCTCCTTCGAGATGCGGATCTAACTCAAGTTGTTAAAGAGATGGTGACTGACTGTCTTTGGTATTTATAGAACAAATCCTTAGTGAGATTCCGAAGAAGAACGCGTAATTGAACGTTACGATAACTTTTAAGCAGTGAAAAACTCAATTTAGAATATTTAACTGAAGAAAACTTTGGCTGAGCTGGTATATACTCTCGTTGTATTGGAATAGTTAAAAAAACTCGTTGAGAATTTATAAATATACAAATTGAAAATTAAATTAAATTTTTAACTATAGTTGAGTTAAATAATAATATTAGTTTATATTCACAACTGACACTGTTCACGGTTATCTCAAAGGTAAAAGAAACTTAAAACAATTGGTGTTGGTTTCAAAGAGAACCAAATATTATCTTACTGTAGTTCATAAAAGTAGTATCCAGTACAGTCGTATAAAAGTGAATGATAAAAAGATTGTGCAAATGACATTTCTTTTAATTTTTAGTAGCGAAAAAAAAATCATTTTAAGGGCACTTGACTTCTGTGAAAATTAAAAAAAATTAATTTTCATTGTGATAATAACAGGAGTGCAGGTATTAAACTGTCTCGCCATTTAATTACGACATCAATCTCCAACAGAATATAAATCGATAAAGAAGCTTATAACGTGCCTCGGAAGCTCGTAACAAATTAATTACGTTGATTTTGAGCAAATGAAGTTTTACTTGGGACAATATCTTTTCCACAATATCTGTAGTAAAAGACCAATAAAACCTGTGCAAATGTCGGTCGCTCGAAAGCCAAATACATTGGAAATCGCAGTCAATTTAGATTATAACCAATGAGAGCAGGAATATAAAAGAAACAACAGCAATAATGATTTGTAAATGAGACTTTTTGTCCATGGATTTACCGACCTTTTTTCATCAAATTTATGAATAAAAAACTATTTCACGTTCCTCTGTAAAGGCGCTAGAAATAAACGCAAATTGTACTATATGTATGGCGAAGCGTATTAATTCGATTTGTATTTACTACTCAAATTTTGAGTTACAATTCAGCATTAAAATGCAAGGTGATAATGATGAGCTAACGAAACATAACATGTAAAAACCATAAAACCCTCAATGTTGTATATAGTTATTTTATGTTCGGGGTTTCTGTTAAATTAATTAAACTGTTTGTTTTTCCGTAACGTACATAATTATTCTCCATAGATGTACACTGGCAGTGATTATTATTCAGTTTGTTGGAGCATGACGGAGGGTGGAGAGACGAACTTGCAATCGCAGATAATTCTGTGATCAAGTAATAAAAGGACGTTGAACGCGATATCATACATTATGACACACATTATGACGGATAAGCTATAAAAAGGTGATGTAATCTGTAGCTCTTTATTTAACTCCGTCATTATAAATTAAGAAACGGATAAAAGACAATTTATCGGAGCAAGTCGGAGTTGAATTAGATAAGTATTAAGAGCGCAAAAGAAGAAGTAAAAAGTGTAATGACTACCACTACTTACGCCACATTGCCGACTAATTTCACGTTAACAAGTTACATATCACAATCAACGTTTTCACGGTCCAGGGTATAAGAACCAACAGATCCACCAAAAAATCTCGTGCTTCGATTGACCTACAGCCACGCCACACTATATTGTATTCGTTATCACCATACCGCTCGACCAAACGCACATCTCAAAACTCCACCGACTCGACTCCGTGTAATTATCCACGCTCGCGGCAAT
>JAPYYV010028063.1:0-21018 GCA_030522625.1 Copidosoma aretas
TATAGCATGCAGTAATAAAATATTCTGTAAAACGCTTGGAACATGCTGTAAGATTTTTGAGGAGTATAACTCTTCGGGCTTATTATTGGTTTAAGTACACAAACTTCTAAATCAGGTGGTGTTAGAGCATTGACTAAAACTGTGATATCTGTATCCTCAAAAACTATTACTACTTCTTTACTCTCATTTTTCACGATTTCTATAGCTGTCATCACAATAGTTCGATCGGCATTGGCTGTACACGTTATTTAATTAATATCAACCTCGGCTAGTTTACTAGACAACATTTGAATCGGTCGAATTTTATTTTTCGTATTGAGTAAGAATTTATCTTGATTTATTTTAAGCGTCATATTTTAAGTAAAAAAAAACCTCGTCTGAGGCTGCATGTTTTGCGCGCCAAATTCTTAATCATTCTTTTGTTGTAACGCTTTCATAACTGTCAAAAACTACGACACAATTTTTGCCATAATGATTTGCAATGTATTTTACGTGATTCGCCATGACGGATGAAAAAACTTAACCTAGTGTCTACTTCACCTTATGTAGTAAAAAGCCTCCATCAATTACAAAAAAAGTGTTTACCGGATCACGCACGTGAACGTTAATTTTTATGAAGATCGAATATAGATCGAATTTCGCATTTTTTAGCATCTCAAAGGTGTTAAAATAAGCCTGTGGAAAAGGCGATAATTCCCACTTTAAGAAATATTTAATTTCTTCGTCAGTTTTCTAAATAACCCAGATTCGATGAAATATAATATCTGGATCAATTTCTACTGCATGTTGGTCGATGGTTATTTTCGAATTCGCAGAAGCGATCGTTTTTACGATTATTGATCTTGGTAATTTTAAATCTTTGAAGCACTTCCCAGAAATATCCTGCATTATTGTTATACTTTCCCCGAATGCATTATGACAATTACACTCCTCGGTAGCATTCACACCGTTAGCAATATTCATAAGTTTTTTAATAGCATCAGGGAATGGATCGTACTGCTGTAAAAAGTCTTCTATAAGACGTAATGATTTTAGATCAGCATTTAATCGGCTATCAGATGAGCCTTTGTGTTGATAGTTTTTGTCAAATGAGCAACCAGTGAATTTTTCCATGCCTTTTATAATATCCTTTGTAAAAATAAAATCTTGTATCCATTGAAATGCTGTACTTACAGTTACTCTTTTGAATAAACCTCCTTTCAGACTACATAATCTCATTAAAGTTTGCTCTATTGTTTGGTCTGTGAAAATTCCGCAAAAAAATCTGTCACGTCTTCTCGCTGTCAAGTTTCCACCCTTCGTAAACGCTTTATACTCAATACTATCCATCTTCGTTTTCAGGGCCATCATATCAGTTAAATACAATTGAGTAGACTTAGCGTATGGGAAATGGCCAGTAGAATGAGAATACGGTATCATAAGTTCAACACTTCTCAAATGAAGCTCCCAATCACCGCTTTTATCAGCATAAATAAAATCATTGACGATGAAAATCATTCGGCAATATTGTATCTATAGCTTACACGTCGGGTTTCGATTTTCTATATCTGTCAATTTTTTTTAAAGATCATTCACAACCTGTTGGAAAGTCTCGTCTAATAGTAACTCGTCAATATTACCTGGTCTCGAAAACGAAAAATTATTTATAAAATCAAAAATTTTTTTTCATCTCAAATTTTCTTTTTTTCAACATGTTATAAATTTTTTTATCAAAGCAAGGAGGACTAGCTTATGTGCTCTTAAAGCTCGATTATACTGGTGCCCACTTAAGATATTTTTTACAGTATTTTCGCCGTATACCGTTAAAAGCACTTCTACTAGACTACTATCTTTCATAATAAAACCTATACTTCCGAAAAAAGACAAAAGGGTATGGAAACCTCCAAGTCGTATGACAACCAAAATATCCTGATCCATATTTGATGCACCTGTAATATCACAAGCTTTCAAAAATAAAGGTTGATCAAAGGTGATAATACAAGTATTCATTTTTAGGCACCGTGCTTCCAATATGGATTGATGAAGAGCAGTGAATAGAGTGCTGTAGTCGGATGGAGAAGCATGGATAAACGGCAGAAAATTTATACAAGACATTTCATAATTAAAATTGGTTTCAGTTATCTCTTCTATAAACCCATTCCACCCTTTTGCATAAGTTGGTTTAACGTACTTTAAGAACATCCAAAAACTTTTATTTTCGAAGCTTCGGTTAACGAGAGGTCTAGATGGCTGTTTGGTTTTAGAAGAAAAAAATAATTTAATCCTTCCATTGGTGCATATTCGTACGGTATTATTTCGATAACACTTTTAGCAGCTATTTCTGCCTCGGAAACGGATGGTAAACGAAGGATAGGTTTTTTGGGTAAAACATATGAAGCCGGTGTAATAATACCGCAGCTACCCAAACTGTGAAATGTTCCTTTTCCATCGAAGGTTTCAACATTCCAGTCTGCATTATCATGAACAAATTGAATGAATGCGTTATCTTTCACGTTGATTTCACCCTGCATCGCAGCTGATATTTCATACTTTTGGACCTCTTCATACGAGCAGCTGAAACCCAAAGCATGACACATATCAACCAATTACCTTGACCCGAACTTTCTGTGTAGTGAAACACCAACACCAACGTGAAGTGGAGAGAGTGTTAAGCGTGGGAACATTGTCGTCATCATGGCATGAGCAATATAAATCATTTTCGAGTCGTACAGTTCTGATTTTTTCGTTTTTATGTATTGATTCAAAAACAGTTTCTCCAAAAAGTATTTCAGCTTACCTGGTATACTGTCAGATGTAGGAAACATGCAGTCACTTGCAGGATATTCGTTTGAATTCTTAGTAGTATGTTATTTAACATCATGAAAAAGAATGTTGGCAACTTTATGCAACAGCAGATAATGATAATTATCATCCGTACATTCTTGCTGATGTTTATGCAGAACGTCAAACGCCCTTTGTCGTAAAAGACAGTAAGTTCCGGCACATTTTTTGTTGATCATCACAATATCTTCCTGGTAACGATTTTTCATTTGTTTGTTTAGTACCAGTAATTTCCTTGCGTGGACTCTTCTTTAATTCATAGAATTTTCTCAAACAAGATTTTCTATGATATCTTGCTCCTATAAGAGTTACATCGTCTAGACATAATAGCCTGCTCAATAATTTTTCATGCACGCCTGGGCTCAAAATTTCATCATTTTAAAGGTAATTAACAGCGCTTATTTAACCTTCTTCTGTGCTAACAACAGATGAACCATGGACATGATGAATTTTTTTGGAACAAATGATACATTGTGTATCAAAGTCAAAGTGTTTTGTTTCACTCTCATAAGAGCTGCTACAAGTGTCCGATGGCTGAAGAAATTTCCTTTTTTAAGATGTTCCAGTTACATTTTTTTTAATGAAATTTGTGCGACACTTCTCGTGCACTGTTATAGATTGTTTATTTTCGATGTATTTCTACAAATCATCATTACGAGTCTCCCTAGAAATATCGCATATATTCTTCATTCCCCTTTCGTACACACTGCTTAAAGTATCGTCTCTCAAATCGTTCGTCTAATTTAATTACAAATAATGCATGGGATATCAGTCTGTGTAAAAAATCATAATTACGTATATTTAACGATAAAAATTGTGTTCCGTATACAAATACCTTTAAAAATCCTTTATTTCAGTCAGTGGAAAACTTACTTTTTTCCGTGTAAATGGTTTCCTCCGTGTACCCATAAACAATCAAACAGTTATTGAATAACTAGAAAATAAACAGAAAGATTTAATATCTACTGCAGTATACTAAATTAATTTTATTGAATAAAACACTTACGTGGACAAAACATAATTTTTATGTTCGATAATTTGTAACATACACCGGTCTGAAGCAGGCCCACTGTAATATCTTAAGATATTTATCGTAACTATTTCACTGATTAAATGTATAGTAGTATAATAGTTTCAATAGTTACGAACACAAAATAAACTTTTCACACATAACCAAATCATACACTTACTGATAATAAGAAGTATTTTCTCTACAAACTTATAATAAACAAGTAACTTGGATATGACATCTTAACAAAACGTAAAATAGCTGAGAGAATCACGCGGATGGAACAAGTACATCACCACAAATAGGTTAAACTTCCTCCTTCCAGTAAGTTGTTAGAACTTTCGGGTCAGTAAGTTGTATGCTAGTACCAACTGCGAAGTATGTAAGGCACGAAATTTAAAAGCGGACCGGGCTCGAAGCTACGTATGGATGGCCGGCCTGGGCCCCAGGTGCATCGGACGCCGTCGCCGACTGCATAATCGTGCTCAGCGACTTCCAAAAGCCCCGAGTAAGTATTTTGGTTCTGGATTTTATAAATTGGAGGCAAAATTCCAGAAGACGACGTGCTTAACGCCCACCCTGGGCCTCAGGTGCATCAGACGCCGTCGCCGACTGCATAATCGTGCTCAGCGACCCTCAAAACCCCCGAGTAACAAAATTGGACTTATTTAAACAATAATTGACCGAGTTTGTAAGTTGTTATTCAATGCTTTCTAGCGTTCCTTTTTTAAATCAGTATTTTCAATGCAATAATTTATTCATTCAAAATGCATTGAATAACTATCTTCACAAAGTTTCGGGACGGCTTCACGAATCGAATGCAAAAAAATCTTATCGCAATCTATCTCACTCTGCCAATTTGAACTTGCTCAGTGCTTTATTTCCTCGACTACAGTGACTAATCACTTATTTAAAATGTACTTCATACTAGGCATACTTCACTTATTAATAGTGTGACCATTCACTTATTCTAAGTTGTTCACTTATTACTTTGGCAATAAGTGCATGTACACTTATTTTGAGTGTACTTTGACCAAGGTGTAGAGGGTGTGGAGTGTGTTGATCCTAATTCTAATTATATGACCCTTTCTTACACTAGTCCCCGTCGTTATTTATAACCCATAACCCCTTGTCCCATACCTTTTCCCACTAATATTACCCTTTCTTTTCACCCCTGAGTCTGACATTTTGCCAAGTAGACGAGGCTCACTACCTGGTCGCCCTGTGGTGCAGAAGTTCTTTCCACCCCTGTATCCCGCACTTTCTCCAACTAGTCCCGCACCTATCCAGAGGGTCCACGGAGCCCATCTCCGGTTCGCCCTGTGGTGCTAAACTAGCCACGAGACTTTGGGAACAAATACCAGCCAGAAACAACTCTGAAAAAATTTCCAAGTGATTGACCCAACTGGTATTTGAACGCACACTTTACTTGAACAGCCGTACTACAACTGACAAAGACTTGCGCCTTCGCCAACTGAGCTACGACTGCTCCTTTGAACTTTCACTTATTCAGATTTAGAGAGTTACAAGGATATTTTTTACAGTGTACCGTGCCAACGTAGTCAGCAATGAAAACGGTGCCACAGATTTAAAAAAAACTTACATCAGTAGATTTAATATGGCAAACCAGAGTCACAATAATAATTGACCAATAATAATGCCAACAAATACAGACGAGACAAGACTGGCTCAAATAGCGATTGATACCTATAAGGTGCGCACGTGCGCAGACATGATTTTGAAGTACACTCTTTAGAGTAAATCAGTTAAATTTTACTGTGAATTTGTTAAATGTATACTTTTTAGAATGAGCAAACGGCTTTCAAGTTATAATAAGTCTATATTTAATATTTGCAGTGAATTTTACTGATTGAACTTTAGAGATACTGTACTGTAGGCAGCAAAAGAGTGAAAAAGGGTATCACTCTCTGTCCTTGTCTTTCTTACGTAGCATATAAAAATCGCACTTGCACGGCTTCCTATTATAGAGTAAGATGTAAGACATATTGAAGAAAAAATCGGGGGGCACATTGACAATAGGGGTAAATAGGGGAGAAAACAGAAAAATAGAGGAAAAAGGGGCAAACTAAAAAAAAAGAAGAAAAAGGGAAAAATAGCGGGAAAGTTTTATCTCTGCTATAAGCATCAATGTTAAAGTATTAAAAATAAAAACACTGATATTTTGCCTCCTAAGAACCCTAGCCTCACAAAAATGTAGTGGAGTACTTATTAGATATTATTTTAGCTATGTGCAAAGTAACATGAAGATATCGTTATTTCAATTTGCGATACAACTACCTTAAGCTTACAAATTTTGAGTGATTTATTGAGAAAATTCGAAAATAATTTAAATTTATAGTTAACACAGAGATGGTAGCAGAAACACTTGAATGAGTTATAAGATAACAAAGAGATTTATAACTATGGTAAATTTTATTGTGAGCATTCAAATGAAGTAGATCAATTTCGAATTTATTATTTTATCGATTCTTCTGAAACTGTAGCGGATTTCTGATTATCATTTTCGGAATTCTTCTTTTTACTTCCAGAAACAATATCATCTATCCTTAAAAGTAGAATTGCTGTTTCTATAGATGTCTTATAAGTTTGCAGTTTCACAGTAATGGGTTCCCAAATACCATCATGTTGCATATCGATTAAACTACCTGACACACCATTGATTCCCCATGTTGATGCATCTTGAACTGCATGTTTTGCTCGTAAAGCCGTGAGTGTTCGGACAGTGTTAGCACCGCAATTTTGGGCTAACGTTCTAGGAATGATTTCTAGAGCTTGTGCGACGGCTTTGTACGGCCACTGTTCTATACCAGCAAGATTAGCAGCTTTTTCAGTAAGTATACGAGATAGGGCTAACTCGATCGCTCCACCTCCTACAACAAAAAAACATCGTTAAACAATTACTGATAGTGAGGAATAATTTTATAATGTATTCACATGTATGTACACATGTATAAACATATTTTAAACATGCATATCATTTTTTTTTGCATTAGCCTGAACCGACCTCAGGCGAGGTATTTATACTGGGATGTGTATATACATCTTACTGTAGTATACAGTTATGAGGGAAAAATTCAGTCTGCTACCTTCCTTGCCACCCCACCCCTTTCTAACCCCATTACCCGCCCCTGTCCGGTACACATTATTTTAACAAATTTGTGAACCCTTGCTTCCTCAATATCACGAAAAATTCTCTTGTCTTCTTCGTTATTTTTAGGTAGTAAAAATATGCTTATTACCGAATAGCCCCCCCCCCCCCCCCCCCCCCCCCCCCCCCCCCCCCCCCCCCCCCCCCCCCCCTAGCTATAAATGATATGAAATTAACTACGGAACCTATTATTGCTGTAAAAGTGAAATTAAGTAAGTAAGCTCTCTTTG
Organism: Copidosoma aretas; assembly: GCA_030522625.1. Classification (NCBI taxonomy): domain Eukaryota; kingdom Metazoa; phylum Arthropoda; class Insecta; order Hymenoptera; family Encyrtidae; genus Copidosoma; species Copidosoma aretas. The sequence goes on from JAPYYV010028063.1 coordinate 7,229, forward strand.
CTAAAAAATTTCTGTGCTTATTTTGATGGAAATGATTATTAAAAAGGGTTTAGGATTATCACCCTCCACACTAAGGTGGTAGAGGGTGCCCGTTAAAATTAACCATGGGTGGTGTACAGGTGAAAATAAACATAAGATATAGATATTCACAGGAAAGTAATGTAAGCTTGATTGATTGTTAACATAAATTTTTTTGAATTATTAAGATGATTAGTTTTATCTTATTAGATTGTCGCTTGGCATTTGGTGGATGAAGATTTATTAAGTTTTGGCGTGCCGTTTACGAGATATACTATTCTGAATTTACATGATTTAACACGGTGTCCTATAAACAAGTAATTTGGGAACCCCTAAATTTGTTAGTGACTTCAAAAATGTTCTTACGATTGTTTTAAAAAACAAGTCTACAATACGAATGTAACTATGACTATTCTACCAAAAGATTATAAATATATCACGTGCCGTTTGGAAGATACTTGACTATTAAAAAGTTAACCATGCTTTTAGTATACCTATGTAGAGATGAAGTTGAACTGAACTTTTTGCAATTTGTTAAATTTTTAGATTCTTTTTGTCAGTTTTGTGATGTTAAGTCGTAAAGATCATTTAAGTGTTAAAAGACGATAAATAACAATAATTATTCAAAATATTAATATTCACATGCCGTACTGAATAAGTACCACTGAGCAGCACACACTACCATAAATAATGATGTATAAGTACTGCTTTAATGTAAAATTAATATAATTTCATAAATAACAATATTATTATCGGTTGTGAAAGTTGATTAACCATCAAAGCATCGCTGCACATACCAAATGACAAACACATTTTTATACTTACTACTATCCGAATCAACACATGTGGAAAATATATAAACTAACAAATTTTGCGAATTTTCCAAGTTTGACACCTATGAAGAAGTAAAGTTAAGTTTCCGGAGACTAATATTGCTTAGAAAAGTGAATTTATGTACTATACGCATATTGCACTTGCTTTTTGCAAAAAATAAGTTGCTAATCGATTTTTATAAAAGTAACAAATTTCGAAAATTAGTCAAAGTTTTTTCTACCTATAAAAGAGAAAGGTTAGGTTTTTGGAGACGGATATTGCTTAAAGCAGTTTATTTATGTGCTGTATGTATATTGCACTTGGTTTTTACAATGAAAAAATTGCACATCGATTTTAATAAGTAAAAAAAAAAAACAAAATTTAGGAATGTTTCAAAGTTCAACCTACTTATAAAACAATAAGGATAAGATATTAGTCTATAATTGCTAAAAAAGTGTTTTCATATACTATAGATGTATTGCACTTGATTTTTGCAAGAAGTAAGTTGCTAGTCGATTTACTTAAGCAAAAAAAACATATTTATCAGAAGCTTCAAAGATTTTAACCTATTTGAAAGTAAAGTTAGGTACTCGGTGACTGATATTGCTTGAAAAAGTTTACTTATCAACTGCCGGGGTATAAATATCTATTTTAACATTATTTAAGTTGCTTTTTAATTTTTGTAAGCAATGAAGTAACAAATTTTGCGCATTACTCAAAGTGTCTTACCTATAAAAAAGTAAGGTTAGATTTTTGGGAACTGATATTGCTTGTGTGGGTGTATTTATGTACTATATGCATATTGCACTTCGTTTTCTTCATAAACAAAAATGTAATCGATCGATACAATCAAAAGAGTAAAGAATTGTGCAGATGTTTTAAAGTTTTTAGCGTATTAACAAGTAAGTCTAAGTATCCGAAGACGACTATTGCTTAAAAAAGTGTATTATTGTACTGCCTAAGTGTTGATATCGATTTTAATATGTATTTGTTGCTAATCCATTTCAAAAGCAAAAAAAAGACAATTTTTGAGGATTTTAAATGTTTTTTACTCATTAAGTAGTAAGATTATTTTCCGAAAACTGATATTGTCAGAAGAAGTGTATTAATGTACTCTTTTTATATTGCACATGGTTTTTGCAATATCTGAGTTGTAAAGTAATTCTTTAGGTAAACAAGTAACAATTTTCGCGAATGTTCTAAAGATTTTTTTACGTATGAGGAAAGTAAATTTAAGTTTCCGGAGAATGATATTGATAAAAGGGATTAAATACTCATGTTCTCGGCCTAATGTACCGACCAATAACTTATCAAATATAAAGAAAATTTAATACATTACTGGTCTGAATATAAGGCTGAGAATATGAGTAATCAATCCCCATAAGGAAGTGTATTTGTGTACTTCATAGATATTGCACTTGGTTTTTGCAATACATAAAAAGCTAATCGATTTCTACAAGCAAAAAAAACGAATAATGCGAATGTTTTAACGTTTCTCCTTCCTATCAAAAAGTAAGCTCAGGTTTTCGGAGACTGATATTGTCCAAACAAGTGTATTAATGTGCTTTTTGTATATTGCACTCAGTTCTTGATATACATACGTCGCGAATGTATTTTTATAAACAAAAAAGTAACAAATTTCGCTGAGGTTTCAATTTTTCCTACCTCTAAAGGAGTAAGGTTAGGTTTTTAGAGACTTCTACTGCTTAAAGAACTGTATGTATGTTCAAGTATTAATATTGATTTTAACACTTTTATTGGTGTCGATCAGTTTTACAAGCAAAAAAAAAAAACTATTCAGATTTTGGTTTTTTTTTTACTTATAAAACTTTTTCTTTTGTTTTTTATTTTTTAATTTTGTCTTGGTCTTTGCAATAGATGTTGCTTATCGATTTTTACAAATAAAAAAGTCACAAATTTTGCGATTAAGTCAAAGCTTTTTTTGCTTACGAAAAAAAAGGTTAGGTTTTTGGAGACTGATACTTCGAAAAGGAGTGTAAATTTTTACTATCTGTATGTTGCACTTGGTTTTTGCAATAAATACACCACTAATCAGTTTTATTAGCAATAAAGTAACAAATTTTACAGATAATTGATTGTTTTAGACTTGTCAAAAAGTAAGGTTAGGTTCCCGAAAACTAATACTGCTTGAGGAAGTGTATGTATGTACTGCACAAGTATTTATATTGATTTAAACATAATTATAGGAGCGAATCAGTTTTACAAGCAAAAAAGTAGCAATTTTTTTTTTATTTTGAGTGTTTTTTATTTATAAAACAGTAAAATTAGGTTTTTAAAGACGAATATGGTCTGAAAAAGAGTACTTATGTACTCTTTGTCTAATGCACTTGATTTTTGCAACAAATACGTATCTAATTGATTTTTATAATTAAAAAAGTAACAAATTTGGAAAATATGTTACTGTTTTTTTGACCTTTGAAAAAGAAAGGTTAGGTTGTCGGAGACTGACATTGCTTAAAGACGTGTATTTATGTACCATATGTATCTTGCAGTTGGTTTAATGAAAACGTCGCTTATCGATTTTTATACGAAAAAAAAGAACGAATTCAGCAGATAAATCAATGTTTTAACTGTGAAAAATTGAGGTTAGACTTTCGGAGACTAATACTGCTGATGGATGTGTATGTATGTACTGTCCAAGTTATATTATCGATTCTAATACTTTCATAGGTGCAAATCTGTTTAACAAGCAAAAACGTAACCAATTATTCTGATTTTGAATGTTTTCCACTTATGAAACAGTAATATTATGTTTTGAAAGACTGATATTGTCCAAAAAAGTGTATTGATGTATTCCATGTATATTGTACTTGGTCTTTGCAATAAATATGATGCTTATCGATTTTCATAAATAAAAAAGTCAACAATTTAGCGAATAAGTTAAAGCTTTATCTATTAAAAAAAAAAATAAGGTTAGGTTTTCGGAGACTGACATTTCGAAAGTAGTGTATTTTTGTACTGTACGTATGTTGCATTTGTTTTTTGCAAAAAAGGCGTTCTAATCGATTTTGATGATCAAAAATGTAACAAATATTGCATAAGTTTCAATGTTTTTTATCTGTGAAAAAGTATGGTTAGGTTGCCGGAGACTAATATTGCTCAAGGACGTGTAATTATGTTCTGCACAAGTATATTATTGATTTTAGTATTTTTTCTAGTTGGTTATGAGTTTTACAAACAAAAAAGTAGCGAATTTTTATGATTTTCAGTGTTTTTTACTTATAAAACAGTAAAATTAGGTTTTTAAAGACAAAAATTGTCCGAAAAAGTGCACTTATGTACTCTATGATTATCGCACTTGTTTATTGGGTTAAATAACCAGTTACTTGGTTATTGCAACAAATAAGTTGCTTATTGATTTTTCAAGCACATAATTAACAAATTTCGCGAATTTTTATCGTTTTTTGTACCTATTAAATATTAAGGTTAGGTATATAAAGACTGATATTTTTAAACAAGCGTACTCGTGAATTCTTTGTATATTGCACTTGGTTATTGCAATAAATAAGTTGCTTATCGATATTTATAATTAAAAAAGTAACAAATTTAGCAAATCAGTTAAAGCTTTCTTCACCTATGAAAAAGTAAGCTTACTTTCTTAAGACTGATATTGCGTAAAGGAGTGTATTTATGTACAATAAGTAAGTTGCACTTGGTTTTGTAATAAATACGTCGCTTATTAATTTTTATTAGCAATGAGGTAACGAATTCAGCAGATAGATCAATGTTTTTTACCTGCAAAAAAGTAGGGATAGGTTTCCAGAGACTAATACTGCTTAAGTTAGTTTTTTTATGTACTGCCCAAGCACTTATATTGGTTTCAACATTTTTTAATTGCTTATTTGTGTGACAAGCGAAAAAAAAGCCAATTTTGTGGAATTTAAATCATTATTACTTATGTAACAGTAAGATTAGGTTTTGAAAGATTGATATTGTTCGAAAAAGTGTATTTGTGTATTATATGCATATCGTCCTTGGCATTTGCAATAAATAAGTTGCTTATCGATTTTTATAAAAAAAAAGTCACAAATTTTGCGAATAAGTCAAAGATTTTTTTACTAATAAGTGCGGTTAGTTTTTCGGAGACTGACATTTCAAAAAGGAGTGTATTTTTCAACTATAAGTATGTTGCATTTGGTTTTTGCAATAAAGGCGTCGCTAATTCATTTTTTTTAAGCAAAAAAAAAAAAAAAATAAAACAATTCTGCGAATAATTCAATATTTTTTCACTTATGAAGAAGTAAAGTTAGGTTTTTAGAGACTTCTACAACTTAATCGAGTGTTTTTATGTACGGCCGAAGTAATTACATTGATTTGAACATTATTATAGGTGCCAATCAGTTTTACAAGCAAAAAGTAGCAAATTTTTCTGATTTTAAGTGTATTTTTACTTGCAAAAAAGTAAAATTAGGTTTTGAAAGATTGATATTGTCCGAAAAAGTATTAATGCATTGTATTTATATCGTACTTAATTATTGAAATAAATAAGTTGCTCATTAATTTTTATGAAAAAAAGAGTCACAAATTTTGCGAATAAGTCAAAGATTTTTTTACTTATAAAAATGTACGGTTAGGTTTCCGGAGAATGACATTTCAAGAAGGAGTGTATTTTTGTGCAATATATATGTTCCACTTGGTTTTTACAATAAAGGCGTTGGTAATTCATTTCTATAAGCAAAAAAGTAACGAATTTCGCAAATAATTTAATGTTTTTTACCTGTGAAGAAGTAAAGATAGGTTTTTAGAGACTTCTACTGCTCAAGTAAGTGTTTTTATGTACTGACCTAGTATTAATATCGATTTTAACAGTTTTTAATTGCTTACTTGTGTGGCAAGAAAAAGAGAAGGAAATTTTTCTATTTTTAAATATGATTAACTTATAAAACAGTACGATTAGGTTTTGAAAGACTGATATTGTCCAAAAAAGTATGATTTTGTACTCTTTGTATATTGCACTTGGTCATTCCAATAAATAAGATTTTTATCGATTTATGTAATCAAAAATGTAAAAATATTTCAGCTTATTTATTGTTTTTTATCTGTGAAAAAGAAAGTTAGGTTTTTGGAGACTGACATTGCTGAAAGAAGTGCATTTATGTACTATATGTACGTCGCATAGTTGTAGCCAAAAATACGTTGCTTATCGATTTTTATAAGCAAGAAAGTAACAAATGTGTCAGATTGTTTGGTGTTTTTTACGTGTGAAAAAGTAAAGTTAGGTTTACAGAAACTAATACTGCTGAAGGAAGTGTATGTATGCACTGTCTAAGTATTTCATTTGATGTAAACATGATTATAGGTGCCAATCAGTTTTACAAGTGTTATGTCGGGCAAGTTTCCTTTTCTCATTTTTCCTGTACATGAATAACTAATTACGACGAACCGGTCCACTCGGTGACTAAAGAAACAGTCGCGCTGCACACATGCCCTGAGGTAATGCGTGCGGCCCGGCTACTTACAGAGCCAACGCGCCATGATACCCAAATAATTAAACAAGCTAGGCCGTAGCGCTGCACACATGCCCTGAGGAGATGTTTGCAGTCTGGCGACGAAAGAGAAGCTTGCACCGCGAACATGCCCCTCCCCCCACCTGAACCAATGCGTGGCCTGATCCTATACAGGGCTCTTTACGAGTGATAATTAATTACAGCAAGTATTCACCATACACTATAATAAATCATTACCGTTACAAGCATAACCACACTACAAAAAACAGAGCAAATTACAGCCAGAAATCATAGAATGAACTCAACAAGAAGCACAAGAAATTTCGTAAGCAAATGTTGGCAAATCAAGCCGTGGCGCACATATGCCCTCCAGTAACTTTGCTCTGGATTGGGCGATTCCTACAGTTCATATTCGTGGTGGCTTGATTCGTCAAGATTGATATGTAATCCGTTATGCCAAAATCATGCAATCTGTCGAAGGATGTTCGCAGATCTATCTAAAAACTGTACCATTTGTTATTCAAATAAAAGAAGAGGGGAAGACATGAGTAACAAAGACGCTCTTCCCCTCTTCTTGATGCGCGGGACGCCGAACGCGGGAAAAACAGCGGGCGTAAATGCATTGTGAGTGGCCAAGATAGTGAGCCACTAATATATTTTGGGCGTAGGTCAAACTTCTAGTCGACCATAGCGCATCAAGACATTCTGGAAGTTCCCTCGCTGAACCCGCCTTTGCGTCACTGCCTGCGGCTAAGAAAAAGCGTATATAAGCCGTTTTACTGCCACACTACGGCAGTTGCCATTTAGCATCCTAATTTCGGTAGACCCTGATTGCATCGGGCTACCCAAACAAACTCTGTTTGTATCGATTCTGCTTAATTCGTAAGAGATTTTTAACCACGCTTAAATTCGTTGGACAGACCCTGTTTGTATCGGGCTGTCACCTCTTTAGTATTTGGGATAAAGAATAAACAAGTAAGTTGACCAATCAAATAACCTCTACTTTCTTTCTCCCTCAAATTCCTAGTTCCGATAATTCAGTAATTCCAAATAATCCCTCGTAATCGCTAGTAATTGCATACGGTGTGTGATCCCGTCTGCACCTGCTAGCTGCGCGGAGAACGTATAACGGCAAGGACAAGCCTGAGATCCGTTAATTATATCGCTGACTAAGCGCTATCGGTGGGAATCCCGGTAGTAGCGGTCAGCTGACGCGCCTCATCCGTTAGGTCGCCCCGCCGCGCCGCTTTAAATAAATCGCCAATAACTGATCGAGCAGAACGGTTCCCTCCCGACGGTTATTCGCTGACAGTTTGCAATTCGATTTCGACTCTCCGGTAAAAATACGAAACCCGGGCTATTAGACGAAGGTCTAGGCCCTAATAATAGCATATCACTCGCCAGATATGAAATAAGTGTAAACGTCCCTCGTCGACGTAACATATAGATAATTTTGGAGGCTCCGTTGAGGATACATTTTTTCGAAGAGTAGAGTCGAATTGTCGACGTTGGCTAAAGAGCGGTTTTACGCGACGCGCTTTTATACCACCTAAAAAGGGATAATAATAATAAAGAAAAAAAAAAATACAAGTGTTCCTTTTTAAAAGATCCGGGCCGCGCATATGATTCAATTTTTTTTTTTTTTTTTTTATTTTTATCAAGATTAAAATTTTTTTTTTTTTTTTTTTTCCTTTTTGCCTTTTTTCGTTCTGTTTCAAAGAATTATAATTATCTTAATGTATATATACACACACACATTAACGATACATGAGCACATTGCTATTAACAAATTTCAAAAGCTACGGCTTTATCGTCACACTAATACGGGAGCAAGTCAAATCTTAAAAAGCAATTAGTTACGCATTATACTATTTCAAAATAACGTTACCGTAAAATCACAAAAGCGGGGCTTCCAAAAGCCAGAGATTATTACTCAGGCTAAAGATGAAAAAAAATATATAATGATAATAATTATATACATATATAGGCAAGATGAAAATGTTATAGAGGAAACAATATGTCCACAATGACAGTGAACGCATCTACTGCAAAATTAGAAAAAGCCAAACAAGAAGAGGGTCAAGCTAGGGTGAAGAACCACCTTATTACCGTCGCTGTCGCTCCAAGTTTTTTAATGACACACCAAGTAGCACCAGAATTTGCAACGGTGCCCAGCAGAGTAGTGCAACTCACTGGAAGAATAAATAGTCAACCCAGCGATCACTCCAGGCTGCAAATTGAGTTAACACTGCGACAGGAGTTAGACTCTGTAAAGGCCGCCATTCAGGACATACCGAAATTGAAAGATAGAAGACGCTTAACAGAGCCTATAGAAAAACACTGTCGATTGCTCGCCAGGAGCTGGACACCATTAGAGATGAAGTCCTAGCCTTAGAAAGGAAAAGAAATATACTTTTAGCGGACATTGCAGAAGCTGAGGCCGAACTCCGTTGCATAAACGGACGTGATTTAATAGTTAATGATACATTAATCATAGTTGAGCATACATAAGTGAATATACGGGTCAGCGAAAATAGATATTTTTTTTATACTTAGAGGCACAAGATACTCTAGTTATTTTACAATCCAAGTCACATGCAAGATGATATTTGAGAATATTGATAATATTTACATATACATGTATATAATGAAACGCAGCTGCCAAAGTCGTATGTATGCATTAAGCACCAAATTGGATTTCGAAAGAAAACAAACCACAAGCAGATAATTTTTTTTTACAACCAATAATAAGCGAGGCTTAAGAAAGCTGGCTGATAAGTAATACACAGCACCAGACAAAGAGCATAAAATAAAAATAAACCAAACTATCAGTAGTCATAATGGCACTGACAATCAAACTTAAAAATGCCCTGAGGGTAATTCCGAAATTCGACGGCAAGAATATACCGTTGAGCAAGTTTCTCGAGAGCTGTGACAAAGCCAAAGCAATGGTAAGCGCAGAAGATGAGGTAAATCTAATGACACTGATTGAAAGTTAATTGACCGGAGAACCCCACGCAGTAACTCGCGGGATATCATATGACTCAATAGAAGTCTTTAAGGATTATATTATAGCTATTTGTGCCACCGCCAAAACAATGTTTTAGCTTCAATGCGAAATGGGGCAAGAATTTCAAAGAGATGATGAAGGCATTATCACTTATGCCAACAGGATTCGCCGAATACAGAGTGCGATCTTGGATGTCATGAAACTAGAAAGCACAATAAATTTACGGGCAATTTTAAGTACGGATAACAAACACGGAAAAAGGTTTTTCTTCAAAAAGGCCGTCCTCAACATAGTGTCATAGTCGAGCTTGATGTAACCAGGCACAGCATCAACATCTATCGTTCGTACATAGGGAAGGTTAAGTCATACATCCACACTGAAAGTGCTCGTCAGAAATTTACATCGTTATTCACGATGTATGAATGATGAATGCTAATGTTGTGCCTGTTTACATTAAGTTCGACCATGACGATATGTTGATAACGGCCTTTGTGAAGGAAAACCATTTTCCGTGAACAAGACGCCGTAAATGTTTCAAAAACGGCCTCAAACCCGAAATTGAGGGAAAGTTGAGCACGACCGAAAATGACGATCTTAATAGCATCATAGCAGATGCCATTGAGGTTGAGAAAACTCTTGAAACATTAGCCTTTTCCAATCAACCGAATTACCGTAGTATACGCCGTATCGATATTTATAGAGATTCACTAGTAATTCGTAAACTGTATGAAGAAGCATGCCATGCTGAAAACCAAAGCAAGATTAATAAAAGTGAAACTAATTTGATTAGGTATGAAACTCGACACGCAAACCAACAATATAGACGCGATAAGGCGAGTTATAGAAATCAAAACAAATTTCATAATCTCGATCACGTAGATAATAACAGCGTTACCACAATTCACAACGCTACATCGTACCAAATAGCATGTCAATTGTGCAACGCTGTAGGACATACAACTCTATACTGCCCCAACCATACGAGATCACCAATCATTTGCCAAACTTGCCAGAAACAAGGGCATGTTAGCGATGATTATCAATCAAATAAAATGATATGCCAGTTATACCGCAAACCCGGGCATACAGGAATCGCTTGCGAGCACCGCAACAATACTAAAAATACTAGCAACACCGACTGGAGAAACAGCAGCCATGAGAATTGGAGAAGTGGCGTAAGCGATTAACCTTACTACACGCCGTCTCGGGTTTCTCCCACTATTAAAAATTACGACAGACGTATAAATTGGAGAAATCCCACAGATAATAATATACATCACTTGAAAGAGAGTTACCCCTTACCAAACAAATCAGTCGCAGTCCAAGAACCTGACAATTTCTCAGCGCTTCGTAACGTTCGAAAAGAATATGGAGTCGCAGCTGATAACGGATTAAAACCTAAAGTCCATCGTTTCACAAGACTTTTATGTTTGGACACACAAGAAAAGACTAAAAAAATCGCAGCTCACGAAGTATTCGGAAAACAAAATGGCAGTGAAAATACGGAAATTAAATTAAACCTATACATTTTACACTGGCCGTCGACAAAACTTATACTTTAACACAACTAGAAACGGAACACGTCACTGAATCCGGTCAACATGCCATAGTTACAACACTTGCAACCATTACAACCCAAAATACCATCGACCTTAACGCACCTGCGCAACCTTAAACACCAACTGTAATACCTCCAACCAAATTCCAATACCTGATTCCCGTTTTTAATTAAAAATAGAAACGAAGAAACCTCCTCAAACCTAGATGAAATTACCCAGCACCCAGCTTAATCAGAAAACAACTACGAAAATAATTTAGAAATAAAAAAGCTTATAAAAGTTCAGCCAGAAGAGGAACACGTGAAATCCTCCAAGCAAGAAAAACCAAACAATTCAACAGAAGTAAAGAACAAGAGTAAATCAGGCATGTCAAAAAAATGAATAATAAACAACCCAAGTAGAGGACTATTTAGTAAAATAAAATTCGAAGAAGACGCACTATGGGCTTTTGAAATCAGCTCGAATAATATAACAATTGAAGATACTCAAGATTCTAACGATGATTCTGGCATAGAATCAGGCGACGATCTTTTTCTTGTCAAATCAACTGAGGAACCCAAAACAAATCTAAAATACTAAATAATAAATGGAGATTCAAGTAACCAAATTCACGATTTTAACATGATTATGGGTGCCAATCAGTTTTACAAGCAAAAAAGTAGCCAATTTTTCTGATTTTAAGTGTCTTTTTACTTATACAACAGTAAAATTAGGTTTTTAAAGACAAATATTGTCCGAAAAAATGTACATATGTGCTTTAGGTATATTGTATATATGTACACAAATTTTGCAAATAAGTCAAAGATTTTTTTACTTATAAAAAAGTGCGGTTAGGTATTCAGAGACTGACAATTCACAAAGTAGTGCACTTTTGTACTATATGTATTTTTCACTTAGTTTTTGCATTAAAGGCGTTGCTAATCGATTTGTAACAGCCAAAAAGTAACGAATTTCGCAAATAATTCAATGTTTTTTACCTATAAAGAAGTAAAGTTAGGTTTTTAGAGACTTTTAATACTCATGTAAGTGTTTTTATGTACTGCCGAAGTAATGATATTGATTTAAACATCATTATAGGTACCAATTAGTTTTACAAGCAAAAAAGTAGCAAATTTTTCTGATTTTAAGTGAGTTTTTGGTTATAAAACAGTAAAATTAGGTTTTTAAAGACAAAAATTGTCCGAAATAGTGTATTTATGTACTCTATGCATATTGTAATTAGTTTTTGCAATAAATAATTTACGTATCGATTTTTAAGAAAAGTCAAAAATTTTGCGAATAAGTCAAAGATTTTTTTACTTATAAAATAGTACGGTTAGATTTTCGGAGACTGACATTTCTAAAAGTACTGTTTTTTTTGTACTATATGTATTTTGCACTTAGTTTTTGCATTAAAGGCGTTTCTAATCGATTTGTAAAAGCAAAAAAGTAACGAATTTTGCAAATAATTCAATGTTTTTTATCTATAAAGAAGTGAACATAGGTTTTTAGAGACTTTTACTGCTTAAGTAAGTGTTTTCATGTACTGCCCTAGTATTAATATCGATTTTAACAGTATTAAATTGCTTATTTGTGTGGCAAGCAAATAAGAAGCAAATGTTTCTATTGTTAAATATCATAAACTTCTAAAACAGTGCTATTAGGTTTTGAAAGACTGATATTGTTCGAAAAAGCGTATTCATGTACTCTATGCATATTGTACTTATTTTGCAATAAATAATTTGAGTATCGATTTTTAAGAAAAGTCAAAAAATTTGCAAACCAGTCAAAAATTTTTTTACTTATAAAAAAGTATGGTTAGACTTTCGGAGAACGACATTTTAAAAAGTAGTGTTCTTTTTTGTACTATATTTATATTGCACTTAGTTCTTGCAATGAAGGCGTTTCTAATCGAATTTTCTAAGCAGAAAAGTGACGAATTTCGCAAAAAATTTAATGTTTTTCACCGATGAAGAAGTAAAGTTAGATTTGTAGAGACTCCTACTGCTTACATCGGTTTTTTGTTGTACTGCCGAAATAATTATATTGATTTAAACATTATTATAGGTGCCAATCAGTTTAACAAGCATAAAAGTTGGAAATTATTCTTATTAATAATCTTTTTTACTTATGAAACAGTAACATTAGGTTTTGAAAGACTGATATTGTCCAAAAATGTGCATTTATGTACTTTTTTCTATGTTGCACTTGATTTTCGCAACAAATAAGATTTATCTCGATTTACGTAATCAAAAATGTAATAATGTTATAGCTGATTTATTGTATTTTATCTGTGAAAAGAAAGGTTAGGTTTTTGGAGACTGACATTGCCGAAAGAAGTCCATTTATGTCCTATATGTATGTCGCACTTAGTTTTAGCAAAAAATACGTTGCTTATGGATTTGTATAAGCAAGAAAGTAACGAATTTTGCAATTAGTTTACTGTTTTTGACTTGTGAAAAAGTAAGGTCAGGTTTCCAGAAACGAATACTGCTTAAAGAAGTGTATGTATGTGCTGCTTAAGGACGTTTATGCCACTCAGTGGTACTCAACCAATTCAGTATAGCAGATAATAATTTATATTTCAAATAATGGTTGTTAGTTATCGTTAGTTACACTAAAATAACCTCAAAAACCTAAACATCAGAAAACTTACAAAAAAAATCAAAAATCTTAGCATAATGCGAAAAGTTGAGTATAACTTCACAACTACATAGATATACTAAAAGCATGGGAAAGTTTTTTCATATCGAGATATCTTTAAAACGGCACGGGCAATATTTCTAATCATTTAGGCGATGAATCATAGTTACATTTCTCATCTTGTACTCGTTTTTTATAACTATTGTAAATACCGTTTTTTTTTATCGATTAAAACCTTACTCGTTGGGAACTCAGGGGTTGGATTCACGTGTTAAAAGAGTCAACTTTGAAGCTTTATAC
>JAPYYV010028065.1:0-10542 GCA_030522625.1 Copidosoma aretas
GGGGCTAGATAATAGATCCATGGCCTTTTTCAAGGCTCGATAATAGAGCCAAAAAATAGTTTTTTTATTTTATTGATGATAAATTCAATAATTGTTTTCATAACCCAGAAAAATTCACACTTGTACTAAATCACTTATACAAACAATATTCACTAAAATTGCAATGAAATTATTCAGCATACATTTAATATTACATTAGATTGCTGATAATTTTTCGAAGACAATCGATGATTGGGCCATCAAACCTACAAGGTTAAGATTGAAAGTACAATAATATGTTATTCGTTATAAATTATTATATTTTAACGATTAAAAAAAAAAAATCAAAAATGCTCTAGTAGGTTTATTGAATTATTCATTATACTCTATTGAAAATAAAATTAATAAAAATTCAAGGGAATATAAATATTTAATAGTTATAAAACAAGAAAAGGATATGTAGAAGTATATAAAAATCAATACTAGAAATGGAAAAATAATTGAACACAAAACTTACATTTACAAATATTAAATAAAAAATTTAAAACGATCACTTACTATTAACTTACATAAATGATTGATTATTAAATGATAGAAAATAACCAAAGAAAGGATCATACCAGTTTCTCAAGTAATAATGATTGCGTAAAAATTATAAACATATTCATATGTATCAATATTAACCTTAAATAACAAAAAGAGTCTTTATCAGATTTTAATTAGTAACAATTGTTTTATGAATCAGTGAAATTATTCATTTTATTGACAATATTTGTTCGAAATTTTAGCGAATTTTCAAGAGATCGCTTTGGTTATCTATAATTGCACAGACATATACATGTGTATCAAAAAATCAACTTTTATATTTATTATTCAGTCATGAGAATAGAAATATTGAAATAAGGGCGTTGGCGCGCGGAGCGCGCAGGGGGCGAAGCCCCACTAGTATATATATATATATATATATATATATATATACATATATTCATATTTTTGCTTAAAAGTTAAACTTCACTATTTTTTATCTCATTATATTTTCTTGGCGAAACCTCATTCCTGAGCAATCCTACCCCAACTGTTAGTCAAGATAAGAAGAAATCACCTTCTACGGGTGACATTAATAAAAAAATTATGAATCTTAAACAGGAACCCATTTAAACCAAAAAAGAAAATCATGAAAAATCTAAAAAGCCTAAGATAGTAGCCGCTGCTGCATCAAATGAGTTTTGGGACTTGTGTATTCAACAAGAAAATCAGAAAAAACAAAAGGAATTGGAAGCACAAGAAAAAAATATGCGTCAAGCCAAAAGGAAAAATTGTTGGATGAAAAAAAAAGGGAATGAAAGAAGCCGAAGGAGAGACAAAAACTATTGACGATAGAATACGGTATTAAATGTTAAAAGATGTAAGACCGAGCCAAGGGAATCCTAATAACTTTTCCTAATTTTAAAATAACTTAAATCGTTTTTTGTATAAAAATAATTAAGTAATGCTTAGTAATAAAATATTTCTTATCTACATATACAAATTTGTTTACTTAAACATTGTAAAAATATATATCATGCATAATGTTTTTTTTTATGTGTATAAGTAATTTTTTGCGTTGCTTTAATATGGATATACATTATGGGCCAGGTGGACAAAGTAAAAACAGGAGGCCTATAATATATACAAAAAATCACTAGGCTTTTTACTCACTTAATTTTATTTTTTAACTCTTTTTCATCATTTTTGCCGTAGGAATTTGTTCTCTAGAGTCTGACGCTTCAAATGGTGCCAAAACATAAATATTAATTATTGTTTTTTTTTTTCAATTCGATGGATAATTAAAACGTCGTCGAGTAAGTTTCCCATAATGCGTACGTTTACCTTATAAACGTGCGAGTGTATTTGGTTATTTGGTTGTAGGTACTTGAGTTGTATCATATTTTGATTTCGTATTGAGCTAGAGCGTACGGTTCTGCCGTTATATTTTTATTGCGTTTGTTACTAACGGTCCGTTTTATTGTTCTGCATCGGTCTATTTATCAAATCAGTTGTGCGGAAAAAATAAAAAAATTTAAGTTGATGTAAAGGATCGGCTTCAGCTGCATCCGGTTGTTTTGCCAATATTCAACGATGTTAGAGGGCTATTATGAGGTGGCTCGTCTGTAATCCGAATCACTCGTCTATTTTGGCCGACTTCGGCGATATAGTGTCTGTTGGGTGACTTTGGCCACCATCGTCCATGAAAATAAGCATCGATCCAAAGTTTTTGAGGAAGGGGGGGATGTCGACAAATTCTGAAAATTTTCTAATTTATGAGGGGGGCGTGGGGGGTTAAAGGGAGGGTGGTGAGGGGGGACTGAGGGGGTCCAACGATAAATTGAAAAGATAATTTTTACGTGCAACCATGGAGAAAACGATCTTCTTTTTGAGGGGGCCGGAGGGCGGTGAGGGATGAGGGTGAGGGGGGCAAAAACAAATGACGATCACTTAAAACACGTAAAAATATAACAAATTTACGCGTAATTTGAGGGATAGCTGAGGGACGGTGAGGGGGGGTTGAAGGAGGGCAAAAGATTATTAGTCCTTATCACTATATATATAGATACAGAGATAGAGAGAGGGAGAGTAATATATATGTAAATACTAGTGGGGCATCGTCCCCCTGCGCGCTCCGAGCGCCAACCTGCCTATTTTAATATTTGTATTCTTATATCTAAATAATAAAAACAAGAATTTATTTTTCTAACACATATGAGCAATTCCAACGAATTTTCAACTTTAAAATTATCAGCTGGAAAAAAAGAAAATCCTATGTATTCTAATTATAACTATTCTTCTTATTTCTATGCTTTGCGAATATTAGGTGAAAATCCGCGTTACTTATATTTAAAGATGCTTTTTATTATGAGTTACTATATAATAACAATATAAAAAATCCACTTTTTTGTTTTTAAAAATCATTACCGTATTTATTATTCTTATTTTACTCATAAAATGTTATACTCTTTTCCGTAAGAGGTTTTATTTTTATGTCAAAAATTTCAGAACATACTGAAAAATACTATTTAAATCTTATGTATCTCGTGATTGTTTGATTTCCTACTCTTTAATGGACTTTCACTTTGTAACAAATTCACAAATCGAAAAAAATTAATGTATTATTTAAAGGATTTGATTTGAGCTTTAATTAATGCTCCAAGAAAACTTTCTATCTTTTTACTCGTCAGATTTTTTTCCATTTTTATTATTGCTAAAAATAATAGGATCTGTACATTCTTTAAAGAATTTCAAAAGTCACATAATTTTTGTTCAACATGATTTCTTGATAAATACTTTTAATATTATCTTTTTCAGAGTTAAAGGTGCTGTTTATGCCAAAAAAAAATTACTTTGCATATAAATTAGGAGTGTGCCTCTCAAAGTAAACAATTTTTTAGCATAAGTTACACGCTATAGAACGATTTCAAAAGTAATATGTATATACATGTGCATAAAATGTTTAGTAGTATGCTTACAAGTACATTATGATCTTGATTTTAACTCTTGGAAACTATTTACCGCTTTAGAAAATTAAAAAATTTCATAGCTTTTTTCATATACCGAAAATATCGTTGAGAAGTGAATTCTTACAAAAATCGGTAACACTCAGAAATATGGTTATGACTTCTTTTGGGTAACAAGCACGCTTACAAGTAAACAGTTTACTAAATTTAATATGTAAAATAACAAATCTCTCTGATTTTCATAATATTCGAAAGATAGTTAATTTTTATTGATGCAAAAAAAAATAGAACAGCGCCTAGTAACATTTAAAAAGTCTCTGAATCGGTACTCTTTCGAGCCTCATACTAATAGGCGTTAAAAAAAATTTGCTTAAAAAGATGTGTTAAATATTTGCATCATAATGCTTTAAATTTCTATCTTTATCTAAGTTCATTGTATCACTAACACTTATTTTCAAAGTTCGGTGGTATTACTTATGTACGTACAAACATAAATAACCAATGCGATCTCATAAAAATTCGCTTAAAGTCAAATAAATATAGTCAATTCATGAAATAAGTTCACTGATTTATCAAATAATTGTTACTTATTTAATACTGATAATGATTCTATTTGGTATATATGGTTATTATTGATACATATGCAATCATTATTTTTACTGATATAGTTATGAACCTTTTTTTGGATATCTTTGTACATTATCGAATCGATTATGGATATAATTTTAGTATAAGATGTCATTGTGAAATTCTTACTTGATACTGATGATTTCAATTTTTACATTTCATTATTTTACATTTCTATAATAGATTTTTATGTACTTCTACATTTTCTCCTCTTGTTTTATAACTATTAAAAATGCATATCCCCTCAAATCAATACTAATTTTATTTTCAATAAAATATATTACGTAATTAATTAAACACGCTTCAACATTTAAGAATTTAGTTTTTATTGACAAAATATTACAATTTAAAACCCATAACATATAATTAAACTTTAGATCTTCACTCTGTAGTGCCTTATTTACCTACATCAATAAATTATACATTCACATAAATTATTTCCCTCCTGCATATCTCTCTATTATCTTTTAAACCTACATTTCTGACTGATATTATAATTATATAATTTTTTTTTTTTTTCTGTCCACCTCCACATTTGTTTACACTTTTTTTTTTTCTTGTTGCAGGGACTTCAGTCTACCACTTAAAAACTTTTAAACTCACTTATATGTTTTTCTTTTTGCGATAATTTTTCCTCTCTGTTTTATTCTTTTTTTTTTATATTTATGGGATGATAAAGTTGTCAATTACGATACAGTTTTTCTGTATTTCCTGATTGACAAAATTCATCTTTTCCGTTGTTAAATTATCTTAGATTTTCTCAAACTTATTTTCCTTTGTTGCTTTTTTCATATGTACTTTCGTTTTCCCATCCTCTACTATTTCATATACCACTCTCTTATTTTTGCTTATTTTTTATGATTTTTATTGATTTAGTCTCTGTTAAATATTCTGATAAGCATAAATGAGGCCACTTACTCTTATCTATTCTTATTATTCGCAAAAAGTAAATTTCTTCCTTTTTACTTATACCTTTTTCTAGGCTAACCCTACACGCCTCTATTTCTCATATATATCATGATGTCATCGCACTTAAACTCAACATGTTATTTGTAAATCCGAATCTGTTTTTTCTTTTTTTTCTTTTCTTCTCTATTCCCAAATACATGCCTACCCCGTCCGCCTTCAATCTTCATATATATCCTTGTATCTTCGCATTTAAACCCAACTTCATATTTTGAATCTACCTTTTATTTTTTTCTCTTTCATATGCAAGTCTCCGCTACGTACGTGCAATATAATTTTATCATTACTGTTTTTTTTCTCCGTGCCATAAAATTTTTTTGTTGAGAACCACCCTTCTCGGTCCATGTCCCAGTTTTAAACTTACAATGCATCCAATTTAAATTCAAACAGATCCGTTTCCATCCCTTCTTCATTCCTAAAAACGAATATTTCCTATTTTTTGTTTACTACTAGTATATTATTTATACTTTATTTATTTAAGTCTTTTTAAGTATGTTTTCTTTCTTTAAAATGCTTGGCGCCCCGAACAACGTAATTAGATGATTTGATATGGTGAATATTGTGTTTGCCTACTGTTACACTTCTCATGATATTTTAGAACCACTTATGGTCTATTTTCTGTATAAATAAACTTCAAAGTACTAAGCTTGATGTGCACCCTTGCCTTTTCTCTTTCATAATTTTAACTAAATTTGTGAGCCCCTGGCCGTAATTAACACTTTTTTTTTTTTTTTTTTTTTTTTTACATATTTTTTTTTTTTTTTTTCTTATCACTTTACAATCTAATTTTCCCCCGATTTTTTTTCTATTAATTTTTGCTACTACTGTTTTCAGCAAATACTGTTTGAAAGTCTACAAACAGCATGTAATTTATTGACGACTTCCTCTCGTTAACTATTAATTAAATTATTTAGTACAAAAACATAGTCTCTTGTTTTTTTTTTTGCTCTGATGGCTACCAACTCTCTTTTATTATTTTTTACTGCTCTACCGATTTGTTTACTTTTTCAGCGATTATAATTGCTCCAATATTATGTACTCAATTCAAAATGTCACTCCTCTATGGATTTAACGTTATTCTACTTCTTTCCTGCCTCGTGAATTTGATAGACTGTTTTTTTGCCCACGCTTCTGAAGTATGGTTGTTAGTCTATAAGCTATGAAGTATGTTTGTCAAATTAATCGTCAAAATTATTTGCAGATTCTTGAAACAGTTTTTAATAATTCTGTCTTCTCCTGTGTATTCTGTATTTTTTATTTTTCCGTAGACATTTTTTTATTCAACGATCGATACATTCTTGTTAAAATCCTTACAGACTGTACTGTTGATTCCTATACTCCTTGTTTTTTGTACAATGTACATTTTTTTTGTCTCTTATAAGATTGTTAAGATTATTCTTTTATGCCTCTTTCCTTATTACCATCCCTCTTTTATTCTGTTTTAATTTCTTAAAGCTTTCTAACACTCATTTGAATTTTGCTTTCTGCTACTTTGCTTGGTTTTCTCAGGCTTGTTTAATTTTTTTATCTCTTATTATTTCATTTATCCTATTAACGTTAGTCTTCATTTCTATTTTTACACTCTGTTTTTTTTAGTATTATTTAATTTTACCTCTAATCCATATTTTCTGCTCAATTATTGTGAAATCCCGTCTATCAATTTGCAATAATTTACCTTTATTGATCGTATCATTTTTAATTCCTTTGATGTCTGTGTAATTACATTACGTAAACTGTCCTATTTTTTTGTGATATTCATTCCATATGTATATTCGCCTACCTGCGTGTTCTGCTTGCCAATCTCCCAATTTTTTATATTTATTGAATGAATCATATTCATAATTATCATATGAATAAATAAAATTTCTTATAAGATTAGCAATTTTTCTCTTATTTATTAAAAAGCTTAAAAAAGCTTAATTCTGGAATGAAAAAAATGATGATTAAAATATATTTCAATTTCTTTTTACTTATAAATATTTCAAAAAATTTTTCTTTTTACAATGGTAGTCCGAAAATTTTTCTTTTTAATAATCTTTTAATTTAAAAAATAACAGAACATCAAATAAAATTATTGCCTGGGTTAGGACTTTCGACACTTACTCAGGCGTGATGTGATGTATTGTGATTTCAGATAATACATAATCGAATTCAACTTTGCATATATTACCGAGTGCATTTATGTAGAACAAATAATGAACCATATTTTTGGGTTAACTCACTCTTTTTTTTAAAAAGAAATCACCATTCACTTTAAGTACTTATAGAACAACTATAAAAGCTATAACAAACATACAAGTAACTGGACATTCGAATAAATTTCATCACATCTATATTGCATCAACATAAGATCATCTATATACTTATATTAGTATAATAATTCCGTCGATCTCATACATTTATGCTCATTACATTTTTTGCGCTCTGTATACATATTTTATACAATTGCCACCATTCTATTCGAAAAGCTTTAATAATATCTGGTGACTTTATGATTTTTTTTTTAGCTAAAGCGACTCCTTACTATTTAGAAAATTTTGACTGCATAAATTATAGTATTTTGTTATCTTGAACAAAGTTTTCCTGCTCGATGTATTGTTACAATTGGTAAATAAAATTTGAAAAATTTATTACAGACTTCAAATTTGTTATATAAAAGTAATCTATTATGTTTATACCGGTATTTTTTTTTTTAATACTTATATTTATTGTAATGCTCATTCATAAAATATTATATCAAAGATATCAACTATAATTCATTAAACATTTGAGAAATTCAATTTTTTGTAAATACATTAGTATGAAGAAGACAAAGTTTTTTAAGTCATTAAATAATTGTTTGAAATATTTAAATAGCATGATTAGTATGTGTTAAAAAACGAAGTCTTTTTGATTATTATAAAAAATCTTATTATAAAAATTATGAATAAAATGCATCAGAAACTCTTTTTGGTCTCTCTACTGAAGGTATATACTTTTATTTACCGATAAATTATAGTAGCGTTTTTGCTGAGCTAAAAATAAGTACACGTAATAAGTTAACACTCTATAAATCATGTTTTATTTTGATGAATTATATTTGCAGATCATTTTACAACCTCTGATCATGATTAATATCTTCTAGATATAAAATTTTAACAAATACTTTCTCACGCCCGTCATAGTATACTCTGTCATACTCTAACATTACGCATGATTGTTATTCTTTTAGTAAAGATGACTATCTTGGAGAAACCAGATTATTTTGAAACAAACTGATTACCGACCAATCAGCAACCAGATGTGTGACAAAATTTTTTTAAATCAAACGTAAAATTTCATATGTTTTTCCACATGGAATTACATATGGCAGTACCAATCCAAATCCCATTATGTATTGCCATATGTAATACCATATGTCATGCCATATGGTTTTACATACAAAATTGCATACAGAATGATGTTTTATATTTTAACGTGTGTTTTTTCAATAACTTTTTAAATTGGACTAAAATTGTATACTTTAATAAAATTTCTAAAACCTCAAATTTATAAAAAGTGTGACTGAATAGTGTATATCTAAGAAACTAATGGTAAACCTAATATTAACCATAAAACAGATAAACAGTTCGGGGGGAGCAGAGGGAGAGGTAGGTGGGAGTTTGGTGGGGAGCTAGGGGGGTGGGGGGAGTGGGGGGAGTAGGGAGAGTGGGTGGAGCGGGGGCGAGTTAACCCAATTTTTCGATGGTCATACTTTACGGTAAAAAGGAACAAAATTTACCTTATTTGGGGGTGATAAGGGTAGCGGGGGGGAGCTAGTACTTGCCGTAAATCCATACAACTATATGTTATAGGAAGATATATATATATTAGGGTGTCCGTTACATACCAAATTTAATTTTTCGATTATCCACCCTTTTCAAACTTTACGTTGCACCCAAAAATAAGAATTTATTGCCTGAAAACCAAAAAATTTTCGCGTTAAC
This sequence comes from Copidosoma aretas, assembly GCA_030522625.1. Taxonomy (NCBI): domain Eukaryota; kingdom Metazoa; phylum Arthropoda; class Insecta; order Hymenoptera; family Encyrtidae; genus Copidosoma; species Copidosoma aretas. Next base: position 9,029 of record JAPYYV010028065.1, read on the forward strand.
ATATGCAACTATACATATGTTGTTTTTCCATGCCAATAGCATAGCATTTTAAAATTTAAACCTTTTTTGATTTTTTTTACCACTTTAAGTTTTGGATTTTTCAATTATACCAATAAATTACAAATCACTTGGACTTAATTGAATAATACTTGTCGGTGTCAACTTGCAAGTTGAAAGGATCTACCATTTTGAATTTTGTATTTTTTAAAGGCTTTAAAGGTCAAAATAAAATTTTTTTAACTTGCTTATTTAAAGCTGGAGAGGATTAACTTATATTATTAAATTAAGAAAAATTTAATTACACCAGCAATTTTTGATACTAATTAACTATATATTTTTCAGCATTAACAATGTACACACTTGCAATTTATGCAATTAAACATTGTTATCGAATGAAAAATTACAGTTGCATAAATTGGAACATAAAACATTGACTTATGTCTGTGAAAACTTGTAAAATTGTTTTTACAAAACCATAAAATTTTGTGAGGCATCAAAAAGACCATAGCAATAAAAAAATTGTTTAAATGCTTTAGGCGCACTAAAGTTTTTGAAAGATAGACACATTTAAATAGACATATATTAATTCACAATGAACATTTTGAAAAAACATTTGTGGGAAATGTGATAAAGGTTTAAAAAGATCAGGTGGTTTGAAAAGACATATAAAGTGCCATAATGTTGCAGAATTACAATAAACTCTTGTTAAATAAATAAAACAATTTGAAATATTTTGTTCAAACAACTCTCCATTATTGTGTGTTTGTGCGTGAATTACGCAGGGGGCGAAGCCCCACTAGTATATATATATTAAGAGGTAGGTGGAGGGGGAGGTGAGGCGAAACAAAGGGTGGGAGCGGGGTGGAGTGGAGGGGTGTAATAACCCAACACCTTTGGGTAAAAAATCACATAAAAAAGAGCAGTTGGCTACGTGATTTGAGGAGGAGGTAAGGAGGAGCTCAAAGGGAGCAGGGGGAAGCGAGGAGCAGTGGGAGGGTGCGACTGGCTTTTTGTCTATACAACTATATATATGCAGTGGTAATGACTAAATTTCTACCACCCCTTAGCCCCCTCTGAAACCACGGGAGAATTCGTTATATTTGTACGTGTTTTAAGTGATCGCCATTTGTTTGTTCCCCCCTCAACCCCCCTCACCACCCCTACCGGGCATCTCAAAAAATCGATCGTTTTCTCCGTGATTTTACGTAAAAATCATTTTTTTTCAATTTCTTGTTGGCCCCCCTCATCACCCCTTCCCTCGCCTACCCCTCAAGAACAGACAGGATTTGTCAATCCCCCTCAAAAACTTAGTAAATCTAACCCAATGCTTATTTTAAAATACGAAGATGGCCGAAGCCACCCAAAAGACACTATATCGCCGAACTTGGCCGAAAACAGACGAATAATTCTAATTACATTCAATTACACAAAATAAAAGCCAAATATGGAGTGCTCATCTTAATTTATTACATTACAATCGTCAACGTTTCGCTGTTCATTGACAGCCTCTTCAG
>JAPYYV010028067.1:0-10841 GCA_030522625.1 Copidosoma aretas
TAGAGCAGCCGCTCGCCTAAAGTGGCAGATCTGCTCTACTAAACCTGTGGTGGGGCGGCGCTACTGTATACAAGAGAGAGTCCCCTCCAATTCTCTCTCTGTGTAGCAACTGGTGGGCGAACTTGCTCGACAATGCTGTGAGATACGATGTTCTCCCTGGTGGCTCCACTCTGAAGTAATGCTCACGCGGTTCTGGGTTGGAACAAAAGCAATGTGGCATGGGGGGGGGGGGGTTTCGTGGGTATTCGGTGGTCTAATAAAAAAATAAAAACCCACCACTGCCCGGGCCCCACACTACCGTTGTCCCTGCGGTGTACGTAAATGCATTTCACCTCCCTCCCAGTGCCGGATTATAGGGTAGGCAAAGTAGGCATTGCCTATGGGCCCCATCCAATAAAAGGCCCCCACCAACGACAAAAGAAAGATTTTTTTTTTAATATAAAATAAAAAAAGGGCGAGAGTAAATAAGGAAAAGATAATACAAAAACTCAACCCTACGTAACCCAGAGCGTTCTACACAGTGTGGCCAAAGTGGACACCCGCCGAGCGGGAAAATTTAAATAAGCTGTATGGACAAAACCGTAAAAACCCAGTGACCTGAATCACAAGCTTCTTAACCCAGCAACCCAGAGGACAGCGAGTAAAAAATATGAGTAAATAAATTATTATAAAAATAACAACATAACCTAAATCCTAAGCTTCTTAACCCAGTAACCCGGGGGACAGTAAGTTGATAATATGTTAACTAATAAATTATTATAAAAATAACAGCATAACCTAAATCTCAAGCTTCTTAACCCAGTAACCCAGGGGACAGTCAGTAAATGATAAAATTAGTAGATAAAACATTATAAAAAAAACAATATACCCTTAATTCTAAGCTTCCTAACCCAGTAATCCGGGGGACAGTATGTTGATAATGTATTAACTAATAAATTATTATAAAAATAACAGCATAACCTAAATCCCAAGCTTCTTAACCCAGTAACCCAGGGGACAGCCAGTAAATGATAAAATTAGTAGATAAATCATTATAAAAAAAACAATATAACCTTAATTCTAAGCTTCCTAACCCAGTAATCCGGGGGGACAGTGAGTTATTATTATATAATTATTGAATTAAAAAAGCTAGGGATGTTGGTGACGTTGCTATTTTAATATTTTGTTAAATGTCCCCCGGGTTACTTGGATAGGAAGCTTGGGATTTAGATTATCTTGTTATTCTTATAATAATGTATTTAATTAATATAATATTAACTCGCTGATTCCCGGGTTACTGGGTCAAGAAGCTTGGGATTTAGGTAATGTTGTTATTTTTATAATTTATTTACTCATTATATTATTTACTTGCTGTCCCCGGTGTTAATAAGTTATTGCCAATTTTTAAAATATAGTAGTATGTAATAAAATGATTTGAAAATCGCTCCCCTTACATAGGCCCCCACCAACAATTTGCCTAGGGCCTCTAAGCTTAATAATCCGGCACTGCTCCCTCCACAAAAAAAAAACTACTACTACTAATACTACTTTGAGATATTTATCATGAAATATGGATAACATATCTTGACATCTGCTTGTTGGTACACTATAAAGTTTTCTCTATAAGTTTATTGCCATGACCGTCCGTGTGACGTTTTGTCCTGGCACCGACATGTTAATTTGTGTCCTGAAGAGGCCGCCAGAATGACGGCGAAATATTGATACATTGTGATGCAAAACAACAAAAAAACCGTTGCCAATAAATTAGTATAAATCTTCCTCAACAACATTCTTCTGCAATCATTTATCTAAAAAAAATATTAAACGAAATATCAAAATGATTAAAAAAATGGAAAGAAACTATTTTTCTGCTCTATGATGTGGAATTATTTGGAAAATAACATTCTAATTTCTACCCGAATAGTACAAAAAATATCGTCAACATTTTTTTAAAGTATAATTAATTAACCAAATAATTAGAGCATATTACTGAAATTTATATACATAATATGACTATCTTGTGGTCAAAATATTATTGAATTTTATACAGCTATCCAATTATCTATGGAATATAACTATGATGAAATTAAATTCAAATTTTTTTACTCAAAAAACAGCATAAACTATCTTTTAGCATTAAAAATTTGTATAACAACCTTGATGGGGTATAAAACGTCAAATCTTTTGGTAAACCTATATAAGGATATAAAAAGAAACATTTGGAGCCCTAGATCATGAAAATAATTTATAGGGTTTCTGAGATATGACAGACTGAAGAAAAAAATATGTAGATATTCTTTAATAAAAAAAAGGCATAGAGTAAAAAATTTTTTTTATTTTACATGAAGCTGTTCTATTGCTTTATGAGATAGAACTATTAACACAATCAATATTTATGGTTTTACCTTAAAAGTAGCAACAAACGGATTTTTGGACATAAAAAATTGCTATAACAATCTTAATAACGTATAAAACTTAAATTTTTGTTTGTTAATTATTACAAGGATATAAAAACAAACGTTTTAAGCCTTAAATGATCGAAATCACTCAAAAATTTCTTAAGATGTCAAGCATTTTAGCTCAAAAATTTTAGTATTTTTTAAATTTAAACCAAACAAAATATTTTATGAAAACGATTTAAAATGAAAAATATTGCTACTTTGAAGCTCTATCGGAGTTTACTATTTAGAAATTAAAATAAATTTTTTTGAACCCTTAAAGATCTAAAAAACCTGTTTTTTTTTAACCTTAAAAATCGTTATAAAAACCTTAAAGTATTTTTTGAAAAAAAATTATGTTGCCGATACAAAGCTCCCTCTATGAAGAAGCAATAACGAGTAAAAGTTGCTTTTTAAATCATATGATCTACAAAAATCCACTTAATGGAAATAAAAAAATTAGTCAGAAAAATGTACATCTTTCTTCCTCATGCTTTGTATCGCTTTGTATCGGTAAAAAATCTAATTTGTGGGTATACGTTAGAATTGTCTTTTATATTGTGTAAAATTAAAAATACCATTTTCAGAAAAAGTATGTCTGCGTGTGTGTGTGTGTGTGTGTGTGTGTGTGTGTGTGTAATCTGTCATATCTCAGGAACCTAACGGTAGATTTTAATGATTTATGGCGGCTTGAAAAAAACATTTAAGTTTTATACCTTATCGAGGTTTTTATAACGATATTCATGATCAAAAATAGTAGTTTTCGTCACAAATGTACATCTCTCCAGGGTGGTACCTAAGTCCAAGGGCGCTTGCGAAGCAACGCCCGAGGTAGAGTTGGGATCACTCTGTTCGCATACGCGTGAATTTCGAGGCTTATTTTTCCTACCGAGGGTATACCAGGGTTGCAAATGTGCCTGAGGCAAGGAAACGGTTTCTCTTACCTTTTTAATGGTTAAAAAAATTTAATTAGAATTTCTATACAGTAACATCTAACAGAGCTCTAAAATAGTTTTTTTTTCTCCGAAAGGTCCAAAAAGCGGTTTGTTACAACTTTTGAGGTAAAACAATTTAAAATCAATTGCTTTAATAGTTGTATTCCATAGAACATTAAAACAGCTTGATTTTGAATTAAAGATTTTTTTTCTACTTTATGTCGTTTTTTTATCGCAGAAAATCTACAATTTTTTTCTTGAATCAGTCATATATATCTCAGAAACCCTTAAAATGATTTTAATGATCTAGGGCTCTAAATGTTTCTTTTTATATCCTTATATAGGTTCACAAAAATATTTGAGTGCTGACGAGTTAAAACACATTAACCAAAGTATCGTATTCACTAAGACCAATTAAATTACAAGGTTTCGATGTATTCTCTAGAATAGACTTCTTCTTTAACTAGACTAATTCGTCATACATTATGGGATGCCTAATGCAATCATCACAGTTGATTTGATGATTCAACGATTAAAAAAGTAGAAGTGGTATAAGAATAGTGTACAAAAAGTGTTTAAGACAGAGCGAATGTTTAGAAAAATAAACTGGCAAGGAGAAGTAGCAGGGTTGACATAATCATCTTCTTTGTCTTTCGCAGAGTCATATTAAGCAAGTGACACTCTAATAGCAGATATATTGTTAGTATTTTTTTACCAAGTTAAACTTTGACAATCTGAATGTAGACTCTATTACTTGTAATTTAAGAATATAATAATGGTAGAAAATTGTACATTATTACTATCTAGAAAACAAAAGTTATTGTCTTAAATATCATTCATGTAGTCGCTTAAACTGAAGGGAAGAATGAACAACACAAAATTTCAGACTTCTGCACTTGCTTTTGTATTGCGCATGTAGCAGAGAAAAATTATCATTTGGCTTAGAGAATCAAAATTATACAGTTATCGTAAAATGTTTGTCTAAACTGATGAATTGAGGTTCTAGCGACGATAATGCGTGGCAATCTAATTAAAGCTTTGCATATAGGTAAGGCAATTTAAAATGTCAGACAAGTAAGCACAAATATTAGTTATTCATTATTGATCTATTTACTAGCACAATACATAAGGCAGCACTTATTAATAACACGAGGCTTCGGTAAGAAGCGATTCGTAGTCGTATTCATAGTTGGCGAGTCAATCATCATTGCTCATGTCTTTAAGCTCTGTGTAGGCAAAGCGTTTACGATAAAAAGACGAAGAAGTTTTACTGTCAGCTAGTTTCCGGCTTATATCAACTGATCTTGACTCATTTGGCATCATGTAATGTCGCCTTTTGTACACCATCATCCTGCACAAAAAAGATAAATCATCTATGATTCAGTCGTTAACTGTTATAATCATAAGAAAGTGTGAAAACAGTTAAGTCATTAATTTCTTTTAACAATTTTTTTCATACCTAGTACTAGATAGATTAAAAGTGTACAAAATTTACAAAAAAATAAGTATAGCGAATTCATAACGATACGATTTTGTTAATGAACGAAAAAGAAAAACATAACTTTGTTATACGAATAAAGGGTTGAAGCAAGAGTCAACAATAGTGTATGTTTCATTTGATGTGTTTAACGAATCCTCATTGTTGCTCTCCATGTGTTGACAATCGTATGGCAGAACTTGTATTCACAAGTGATCGGTTAAGAGCTTAGAAAAAATGAGAACAACGACGGATGTATAGTGTTAAGTTACGACGTTTCGTCAGCTTGGTTTGCTGACCTTATCAGGTGTGATCTTTATTTATAAAACATACAAAATACTTTAGCAAAAAAGCACAGCACTTACATGTAAAATAACTAATAATAATAATTACAACAATTAGAATTAATAACATTGACTTAAATTTTCAGACAAATGTGGCAATGTCACAACGATATAAAATAAATGTACAGCTGCATAGAATGGTTTAATATCGCAGTATCTGCTCTGGGCTGACGCCGGAACAACTTAAGGCAAACTCCTCCCTCTGTTTCCCGCTCCTTAGCGTAGTCCGAGACTATTTATGACCTTAAGTTGACTCAGTTAACACGACATATTTTGTGTAACTCTTGCGTATAATGTATTTGTGGGACGCGGAAGTCAAAATTTGACCGAAACTTAAGAAGACAGGAATCAGACGTAAAAGAAGCACTTTTCCTCTGGGTAAGGCATATTTATAGGCCTTAAAGCGAGAGAGAGAGAGAGAGAGACTTCAAATAGTGATGTTACAACAACCGTAGTCAGTGGCCGACAGTTTGCTTGCTGATCGGCATTTTGCTGCAGAACCAGTAACCCATATTTTGAGTTTTGTAAACTTTGTCGCAATTATTTACTTAAAAACAATAGTACCAATCATTGTTCGCCCACTAATAAACACGAATTTCCAGGTCAGTGATAGTGCACGTTAATAACATTGATAGCAATTTTATTGACATTTATAATTCCACACTTGTAAGTATCACAATTCAATTCGGATTTGACCTTAGAGCATACATACAGGGAGGAAGCATTGCATGCCTACACCGCGGGACCAGAAGATAGAGACCGAGCATAAATAGCAGGATAACCTTTCTCTCTCGCACACTCTGCATGATTTGTTGGCACGATTCTATGTACATATGTATATTTTTGCAGCAGCCAATCATGCAGAGTGTGCGAGAGAGAAAGTTTATCCTGCTATTTATGCTCTGTCTCTATCTTCTCGTCTTGCAGTCTAGACATGCCATGCTTCCTCCATGTATATATGCCCTAAGGATTTGACATACTGACATAAAATGACATAAAATAAAATCATACATGAAATCGAAAAACACTTTATAATACTTAAACATAAAATTCAATAACATTACACAAAGTAAGAATACAATATTAATACTATCGTGAATTATTTATACTCTACAGTATAAGCACATAGGTACTTAAACCCATGCATTCAGTCGTGCACACATCCATCTATACACCAAAGCCAATTGGATTATGATGTATAAGTCACATTGATTGGGGTTATAAAAACCTTTTATATAGATTGTAATCGTCCCCAGCAACAAATGGTTTATTCACCATCATTATCGAAGACAGTTGAAGTATAAATATATAGACAAACTTTTCTTAAGCAATATATATATATATATATATATATATATATATGGGGCATTCCACGTTAACTGTACTGGTAAAAAAATAGATTTGGTCGAAATCTATGGAAATCGATGGTCCTTCGTGAGAAAACAATACTTTAATTTTTTTAGATTTTTTTTCTGATACTAAAGCCGTCAGTGATGGTCACCAAATTGAAATATTTTCTTGGTCCCCATTATTTCGAATTTTTTTGCTAAAATATCGAATTAAAAAAAAATAAACTAGGGACTACATTTTGTAGATTTTTTGACGTACAATCGTTTAAAAATATTTATAAAACGATTTTAGGTTATGTTACACCCTTTTTTTTGAGTTTTTAGATCTAAATAATTCTTTCAGAAAAGTATGACACGCTTTTTTTTTAAATTTTTTTTTTTTTAAGTTTATAAAAAATGCTACTCTCATGATTTTTTACGTAGTGGGCTTGAAACAGAAACAGGCGCTAGGTGGCGCTGAACATTATGGTCACCAAGTCACCAAATTTGATGCTTTCTCGTTTGGGTTTCAAAGTTTTCCAATGAGATAATAAACTTATTGGAATTCATAGCGGTCGTCGATGATGAGTGTGTAGTTGAACTTTCGGAATTCAAAATGGCTGATCCAATATGGCGAACCATTTTTAAAAAAATTAAAAGATAAGTCTAAAAAAAATTTTATCGTATTTTTCATCAAATTCTAAGTAAAAATTGTATCTTGTACTTTTCGATTAAGTGCATATATTCAGAGCACAAAATTCATGAAAGTTTAATTACACGGATTCACGTAAGATTTCATATTTTGTCCATTCATCAATCCGTAAGAATGATTATAAAACGTTTGAATTCGTGCAATTATCTTTGTAGAACGCCGATAACGACACTTGTGTTAGATCATCTAAAATCAACATGGCAGATTCAATATGGCCGACGGTTAGTTGTTTTTATGGAACTTAAATGCGAATATGAGCCAGTCTTATTATGCTGTGGTTTTATTGTTCTGTTGTAGTCACGTTAAGTTAAGAGCCCACTTTTAAACCACTAACCTATTTACTATCAAAATGACTTCTTGGCTGGAATATTCAATGACCTGAACTTCTCTGACCGTAAAATTCAATCTTACTTTCAGTCAGTTGTTTTTGTTCAAGAGTTTGACCTCTGTATCATATTATGGGTAGAGATGTTAAGAAAAAATAAAAATATTGTTTTTAAACATGTTGACTAACATTATATGTATAGTTCGTCATCTGCTTTTAGATCCGTCAACATGGTCGGAAACAAAGTTCAAATGTTTTTGTCGATAGTACTTTTCTCAGCTGAGGTTTCGACATTTTTTACTTATAGACGCAAGCTCTAAATAAAAAAAGGAATCAAAAACGCCTGGTTTCATTTTATTTTATGATTGCCTAAGTTGAAATATTTATAACAGCAGTACTAGTTTGTTCTGCCACGTTTCGTGTACAGACCTTTAGATCTTCAATTACATGTTTTCTTTGGTGGCCTTTTGTATCCTAAGACATGAAAATTTTTCCGTTCATAAGATTGTCGGAATATTTTTATAAATAAATCAGTCTTTAAGGAGCAAGTTGTTGATATCATTGGAGTTTTGTAGCCGAGTTATTGAGATGTCTGCGATTCATCCTTTTAATAGATGTGCAGATCCATTTGAATTGAGTAATCATGCAAGGAAAAGCGATCTACAAAAACTTTCTGAAAGAATCCAAGCAGTATTTACAGATTTGACAGACAGTCATTATTTATGTTCCAGTTGCCAAAAAAAGTGTTATGAAATGTGTAAAAAAATAACGGAAACCAAATCTATTACTTCTGCATCTTCCCAAGGTGATTACAATTTTTTTCTCTGTACATCAAAATTTAGCACATAATGCAGTTTTTTACAAATACATTCTTATTTCGATTGTATTTTTTTATTTTTAAATCTTTATGTACTTTTGTACATCTACATATCTTTTTAAATATATTTCTATTCAAATAGTATAAATGTCTTTAGCTTGCAAACATTTTGTAACATTATTTCAGTACATTTTACGTAACATCTTATTGCAACCGTATACATAACTTTAACATTGTTCTATTTGTTTATTTCTATCTTATTCTATGGTTTTACTCTGTAAATAATTATAAAGTCTGACGAACTGCACATACAAAGGATAAATATGTTTATTTTTGAATTACAGAAGATAATTGTGAAAGTGCTACAAGCCACCAAAGTATGGTGAGTGAATACATTTCATCTAATATAATGAACGTTTCACATGATGCTGCAGAAGACAGAAGTACAAATTTGCAGCTGCCGAAGGAGTTGGTTACAAAATCTCTTGAATTTTTGAATCATGAAAATTGATATATCATAAACCAACAACCACGTCTGGTATAAAAATTCAAACTTTAACTTTGTTGCCGACTGATTGGTCGTATTCTAATGTGCAAGATCACTTTCAAGTATCAAAACGCATGTTCACGGCTGCTAGAAAATTGTATCAGGATAAGGGCGTTTTTTTTTCTCCAGAGCGTAAAAAAGGTAAGAGTACTTTGATTTTTTGAAAGCCTTTTTTCCGTTATTAAATGCTCCGTTTCAATTGTAGTCTTGAATATTTATAAATGATTATAAAAAATTTTGTAAGTAAAAGCTTGGACAATGATGTGTTGACTTTGGTTAAAAACTTTTATAACAGAAATGACATTTGTTCTGTTATGCCCGGTATGAAAGATGTTGTATCTGTAACAACATCGAGTAGAAAGAAACAGAAATTACAAAAACAGCTGTTGCTTTTTAATTTAAAAAAAATTTATGAAAGATTCAAGAGTGAGCATCCATCTCTGAAAGTAGGATTTAGTACATTTGCATCTTTAAGACCAAAGCAATGTGTGTTGGCCGGTAGCAGTGGAACTCACAGCGTTTGTGTTAGCCCATATCATTAGAATATGGAATTAATGATTGCTGGTAAGATATTGGACAATTATTGTATGTATTAGACAATTAATGTAAAGTTTGATTTTGTACACCTAAAAAATTTTATTTGTAAGCCTATCTAAAAATATTTATCTAAAACACAGTGACAATAATTTATAATCAGTTACTTATGTAATATTACAATTTTAATATAGAATACTTTTTAGACCGTATATTACAATTTTAATATAGAATACTTTTTAGACCGTATAATCTTGAGTATTTAGATAAGCGTGTCATTTTAATGTTCGAAAAAAAATATAAAAGGCATTACTGTTCTATGTAAAAAACAAAAACACACTCACTAAAATAATAATTTATTGTTTTTACTCTATTCAAATTTTCAGGTTCAAAACTGCAAACTATGACAGCAAATTCAGAACACCATATTCAATCTTACAAAGATTGCAGTAAACTTATTACTTGTTCGGAAGCAGAAGAAACATGCTATTTTCATGATTGTGCGCAGTGCCCTGGTGTAGAACACCTTAAAGAACTTTTATTTGAAGTACTTGAAGAATTAGAGAGTATCTCGTATGAACAGTGGGTGATACAACCGAAAGCCACCTTAGAAATATTTGTAAAAAATACTCCAGTGTTTATTGAATGCTTTTGTAAAAGGATTCAGAAGTTGCTTCCGCATGCTTTTATAGCTGAACAGCAGTCAACTTACAGCAGAAAATTGAAAGAGTTGTTGAAGGAAGGAGAATACTCAGTACAAGCTGATTTCGCTGAGAATTATGCATTTATTGTGCAACATGCTGCTCCAGGGTACCACTGGAATAATAATCAAGCGACTATGTATGATGTTGTTGTTTACTTCAAAGAAAACGATAGAAGTAATCATATAAGCATGGTCATTGTTTCGGATTGCCGTCACCATGATGCTGTGGCGGGTGGCACGAGTATTATATCCGGGGGCACTCTGCGCTGTTCCATTAAATTTTTTTTTGACTCTACAAAATATGTTTGTATTCTAAATCGAGGATGCTGAACACAATGGACCAAGTTACAGATCGATATATCGATTATTTTTCGAGATATCGATACATCTAACCGGAAAAATTCTAATTTTATTTAAATAATATCATAGATTTGATCATGGGAAATACACATGAATTTCTTTGTATTTTTTAAATAGATAATTATCGAGATATTAAAGAAATACTGATATAAAAATATTTTGTTTCACTGTACACAAAATAAATTATGTACACGACTTGAATGAGTATCCATAATATAAAATCCACTGCGAGTTTTTATCGCTTCGGGCAATCGGCATCTCGATTCGTGCGATATATCGATAAATCTCCTACTAGCGAAAGCGATTGCTTGCTCTTCGACTCGATCGATTTATCTTCTATAG
>JAPYYV010028078.1:0-12584 GCA_030522625.1 Copidosoma aretas
TTTTGACTCGTTAAGTTTTGACGCTTTGGCCGTCTTCTCCGCTGACGTGTTGACGATTCGAATGTTTGCTGTCGATTGAACAGTGTAGGACATGTCGAGCTGCTTATATACCTTTTATCATTATAAACTATCCCCAATACTGAGTAGGCTTTATATGCAACCTTTCTGTTATAAACTCTCTGCGAAAATTAACTCAATCACCGTCCTGATCAACTATGCGTAGTTGTATATGGTCAATGGTATGTCCGACAATCGGTAAATAAATAATTTGTGAAGGGACTTCAATAATTTTATATCCTGGTGGTACAGCTGGGAAAAATTCGTGAATTCTGTGAACTTTATGACTATTTATATACGCTTCACTAGTGATGTTGCACTCAACACGTAATGCGTTTACTTTAAGCATAGCTACAGGTAAATCTAAATTATGGGTAACGTTATCCTCAAGAACTCGTTCAGTCCTAACAGTCGTCCTATAGAATCTTTTGGTCTAAAATCAATGGTACGATTGCACGTAATGACGCTGCCTAGCGTATTATTATTCGGCTTTAAATCAATAAGTATATCCTTGGACTGTAACACGTCGATTAAAAATGATTCAATATCTTAAATTTCGTAGCTACCAGTTGGTAAAACAATTACTTCATCACCTACGTAAAATTTATTATTCTTTTCATCAATATTTGGAATTTAATTAAACGATTGTAGTTTTACTAAGCCAAGAACATAGTTATTTTTCTCTGATAGTTCAATAGGCGGAAAATACTGCGCTTCCAATGCAGAAGAAGTACCAGACAAACTGAGTGTCAATGTTGTTTCTACCATAACTGTTAAAGAGCTAATGATTGATTTCTGACAACAACACTACTTTATATACTTTTTGACAACCGTCGTGATAGGAATTTTAAACATAAATGACCGCATTTCTAAGAATTAAAATTTTAGTATCTTTCATAATTGTACTTAACCTTACCAACGCCAAGGTACAACATTAAATCTATAGGCGGCTGCAGATTACCAAAGCTATCAAAGTCAATGACGTCATTACCGCGTTTTCGATATGCCACCCAATGAGTTCCAGGTCCATCTTTATCATCAAGATTTATTATCGCAGTTTCACGATATCGCGCTCCACTCACGGGTAAATTGTTTCGCAGAAATACCCCGCGAATATTAGGAATTTTGAATATTTTAGCATACTTAAGTATATCAATGTCAGTTAAAGCTCTATCAGGAAGTCTTACATCATCTAGCTTTTTTTTTCAAACCTTTTCCAGCATATGTCTTTAAATAGACATTTAACCCAGTCTTAAATGGTTTAAGATTGAGACCCTTTCCAAGGGCAATAGATTCCATAGTTTTATTATGTCTTTGAATCTCTTGTAGCTGCTACTTAGCAGCCTTAGTTGCATTGATACTTGTTAATATTCCTGCTACTCCATTTTCTAGTGCACCAGTTGCACTCAAACCAGCAAATAAGGGTATCAAAGGTAATGCACATCCAATTCTAGGAGGGAGACGTAAGACACGCGGCACTTTGACATATTTTTTACCACCTGCTTTTTTAATAGCACTACGCGCACCTTTCAAAATAGAACCAGTAACTTTGCGTGCATCTTTACTTTTAGTATTCATTTCTCGCTAACCAGCTCTAATTACTGTATGTAAAGTAGTATACGGTTTCTTTTTCATACTCTTTAGACCCACACCTAATTTACTTTTAAGCTTTATAGCACCTGTTATCGCTAGATCAGCTACCTTTTCCCTAATATTCAAATCCCCAGCTTTCACTCTTCCCCAGGCTTTCTCAGCTAAAATTTTATCCGCTGAGTTTCTTGCCTTAATATTTTCTCGATTCTAAAAATAAGCTATATCGTGCTTCTTGCACGCTGCGTCCAGCGGATTTATCCCCCGATCACCTCTAGCGAGACGTTTTACAAGCTTAGTACCTGAACCGCAGTACTGATAGCCTGGTATGTGAAGTTCTACTAGTAAAGTATGTATAACCCTGTTTAAAAGACTACGTCCCTGCTTATGGTGTATAATCATCACTCTTGAAAGGTTGAACAAAGACTGAGGGATAAAAAAGAAAATCATTGTATTCATAGCCTCTGCCCCTCTCTCTCTCTTTTTACAATGCATGCTCAGTCGTCAATCGATGTTAGAGTATAAAAGCATTGTAGTTGTAGGTTATATGTTAGTTGCAATCGTGCCGTTGTATTAAGCAGACATCAAATTCAAAGAGCAAACTGTGAAATTACAAGTGCTAAACTTTGACAAGGTTGTGAAACAGGAAAAGCACCCAAATAGACATGGTGAATTGCTCCCCAACAGTATCCGAGCTGTATTTTGTGACCCATCAAATTGTGGTAAAACTAATAGTCTGTTAGCTTTTATAGTGCATCTAAATGGACTGAGATTTGAAAATGTATATTTATATTCAAAGTCTCTCAATCAACCAAAATATAAATTTTTGAAAGAGCTATTAGAGCCTATAAATGGTATGAAATACTTTCCGTTCAGTGAACACGAAACAGTAGTATCTCCTAATAATGTTCTGCCCAATTCCATCATGATTTTTTATGATCTAGCTCGTAAAAAACAGGATAATGTAAGAGCCTTCTTTTGCATGGGGAGACACAAAAATGTCGACTGCTTCTATCTTTGTCAGTCATATGCTCAAGTACCAAAGCATTTCATCAGAGATAACGTTAACCTTTTAGCCATATTTCGTCAAGATGAAGTTAATTTCAAACATGTGTATGGTGATCACGTCAACTCAGATATGTCTTATGCTCTGTTTAAAGATTTGGGCTTTAGCAGCTGGAATTATGATAAGTAAGGTTTTGTTGTAATCGACAAAGACAGACAAATGAATTGTGGTCGTTATAGAAAGGGCTTCCACACTTTTACTATTAATATATAGGACGTAGATGAGGTAATCTTTCAGTATTGTCCGAGAGATTGAAGCATCAACGTGTATGAGCAAGACAAAGACGTACTCTATCAATTGGTAAAGGCTAGAGAAGCCGTCAGAAAAAAGTAAAAACTATTAAAGTTTGGAAGAGACAAAGTGAAAAAATATTAAGTGAAACTTTTAAGCCAATTACTGAGCCTCTCAGCAAAATTATGTCACAAACAAAGAAAGGGAGGCATTTTGTGACCAACAATTATTCCAATTGTACTCCCAAGCTACCCATCAAGCAAATAAAGAAGAAAGAAAGTTATAGCGACGATGAAACGATGTTTTAGTCTACAGTCAGTCAAAGTGAAGATGATGATGATGAGATGAATCTTACACTACAAAATAAAACTGTTCGTGGTGATAATGAAAATTCATTCGATTACTCATACTTTTAAATACTTGATGAAAAAAAAAAGAATTATTAGATTTGGTGTATAGGGTGAGAAAAGAAGATGGAATGTACAAGCTCGGTGATTTACCAATATACTTTGAGAATAATCAAATCAGGATAAAAGAGTTAAAATATCTGATGACTGTTGGATTAATGGAGCTACTCGTGGAAAAACACTCTGATGGATCTCACATGACACGTGATGATTATGAAAAGTATTTTATACTTTTGAAAACTTCAAGCGTTCATAGAAAGGGATTCAGGAAAAATGGAGCTATTCGAACGTACAATAGTAATAAATAAAATAAAATCATCGCTCCCATGTTTGATCTTCTAGCTAATAAAAAAGGAGGATCACTATTAACCCGTTATAAGGTGGCTAAAAAAAAATCAGCAAATTGGTTATGTTCACTGGGAC
Organism: Copidosoma aretas; assembly: GCA_030522625.1. NCBI lineage: Eukaryota > Metazoa > Arthropoda > Insecta > Hymenoptera > Encyrtidae > Copidosoma > Copidosoma aretas. The sequence continues at coordinate 3,775 of JAPYYV010028078.1, forward strand.
GATCCTAATGAGCTAGTTGATCGTCTGCAATTGCTCATAGCCAAAAAATCAGCAGGAAATCCAAGCCACGACAACGAAATCATGTCAATTTTTGAGGATTTACGTAAGGCTGGGTACATATACTGATAACGTTAGTATGAAAATGAGCATAGACGTGTTTGGACGTAAGCTAGGTAAGACCGAAGGCAGTAGCCAAGGTCCTTCTGGTCCTCCGTGTATTGGGTATAAAGTTACAGCTGATGCACAATATGATGTCCAAGATGAGAGACTGTGCAATGTTGCTGATCCTATTGAAAATGATGATGCAGGTAATCTAGCTTGTTTCCAAAGAGAACTACAAAGCAGCAGACAAGTTATCCATGGCATGCAGAGCCGTAGAAATAAGCATAAGAATAAGGAATCTAACACTCACTCATCAGACGTTAACGAGAATGGATCGTAAGACAAAATCAGTGGTGAAAGAGCTTCACAAGCCAGCTCGTCGTCATTCTCCACGTAGAAAGTATGATGTTCGTGGCTTGGATGAGATTTAGAAAGCCGATCTTGTTGAAATGATGCCATAGGCTTGTGAGAACATAGGTCATAGGTACCTGCTTACCGTGATAGATGTTTTCCCCAAGTATGCATGGGCTGTACCCATTATAAGAAAAGCTGGTGAAGACGTTACAACAGCCATAAAAGCTATTTTGAAAGAAGAAAGAGTACCAATAAACTTGCAAACCGACCGTGGTAAAGAATTCTACAACTCAAGTGTCCAAAGTCTCATGCAAAAGTATAAGATCAATTTGTACTCTACCTATAGCAATCTAAAAGCTTCCATGTGCGAGCAATTTAATCGCACTTTAAATAATTCAATGGGGAAAGAGTTAAGTCTGCAAGGCAACTATAAGTAGACTCATATTTTACACAAATTGCTTATATCATGTAACAATCGAAAACACCGAGCCACTGGCATGAAACCAAAATATATAATTGCAGATAATGAATCCATGTGTTACAAAAATTCAAACGTGACAGCCCCTGTTTATTTCATATCTGATTTTTTCAAATAAGTAACAGATGGCATTATTTACCAATTAAGTATTCTTCGGTTCTGCATCACCATCTGCGTTAAGTAATGTTCCGTAAATGTGTAAGAAACTGCGAGATGGTAGCAGACATAGGTCTTGATGCTAAATCGATATACGGATCTCACCACTTTTACCATATGATGCGGATGTATACGGCTGATCAGCATCCATTTTATAGTGCGCAATGGATTCATCAAAGGTGACAGGACACTAAATGCTTAGAATCTCTTCCATGTTTGCTGCAACAAAATAAGAATATGCAAATTATTTTCAACCAGGGATTTTAATTTCTAATGCTAGATTTCTTAGAAATTAGATGTTTCGATACGCTAGCTTTTGACAATTTAGCTGTCTGCTCTGATGTGTTGACGGTTCAGAAGCTTGTTGCCGACTGAGCGCTGGACTGCATGTCGAGCTGCTTATATACCTTTTATGATTGTAGACGATCCCCATTATAGCGTGGGTTTTATTTGCAACCTGACAGTTATAAGTTATAATCTCACCGCGAAAATTGACTAAGTCACCGTCCTGATCGATAATGCGTACTTGTATGTAGTCAATAATGCGTCCAACGATTGGTGAATATATTATTTGTGAAGGGACTTTGATGATTTTGTATCCTGGTGATACAGCTGGGGAAAATTCGAAAATCGTGTGATCCTTTTTCCGTTTATTTTGGCACCAGTAGTGATGCTGCACTCAACTTGTAATGCGTTTACTTTAAAAATGGCTACAGGTAAGTCTGAGTTGTAGGTGGAGTTGTCTCCTAAAATTCTTTCAGTAAAACCTCAATGTCGTCCTATAAAATCTTTTGGTCGGAAATCAATAATATGGCCATACGTAACTACGCTGCGAAGTGTATTATTGTTCGTTTTTATATCAATACTTATATTATTAGGTTGCAATATATCAACCAAAATTGACTCAATATCTTGAATTTCATAGTTATCTGCTGGAAATGTAACCACTTGATCACACACGTTAAATTTTTTTTTTTTTTTTTTTTTTTTTTTTTTTGTTTTTTTTTTTTTTTTTTTTTTTTTTCTACAAACCAAGAACGTTGTTGTGTTTTGGTGATCATTTGATAGGCGGGAGATACTGCGCTTCAAATATGGAAGAAGTACCAGACAGAATCAGCATTAATGTTTCTTTCATGGCTGCTGAAGAGCGAATGACTGATTTCTGACTATGACAGCACCTTACATACTTTTCGGCAACCTTCTCGACAAGAATCGTAAACACAAATGACCGCAATTGTGAAAATTAAAATCATGATATTTTTGATGGTTATACTTAACCTTATAAACTCCTAAGTAAAACATTAAATCAATTGGTGGCTGCAGATCACCAATGATGTCAAAGTAAATGACATCATCACCACATTTTATATACGGCACCCAGTGAGTTTCAGGTCCATTCTTGTCATCAAGATTTACTATTGCGGTTTCATGGTAGTGTGGTCCATCAGCAGGCAAGTCGATTCGCATAAATACTCCACGAAAATTGGGCATTTTCAATTTTTTACCATACTCGAGTAAATCCACGTTAGTTAAAGCTCTATCGGCTATTATTACTTCTTTGATCTATTTTTTTTAAACCTTTTCCAGCAAATGGCTTTAAGTAGACACCCAATCCAGTTTTATGTGGCTTGAGATGGAGACCTTTTCCGAGAGCAACAGCCTCCATAGTATTATCATGTCTCTCGCTCTCTTGCAGTTGCTGTTTAGCTGCCTTAGTTGCATTAATACTTTTTAATATTCCTGCTACTCCATTTGCTAATACTTCAGTTGCACTTAGGCCAGCAAACAAGGGTATCAGAGGTGATAAACCACCAATCCTAGCAGTAAGGAGTAAGATACGCGGTATTTTGACAAACTTTTTTTCACCTACTTTTTTTACAACACTACGCGCACCTTTCAAAACAGAGCCAATAACTTTTCGTGCATCTTTACTCTTTGTATTCATTTTTTGCGAGGCAGCTTTTATAACCCTTAACCTTTGATAATGATGCAATGTTTCGGTCTGCTGTCAGTCAATGTGATATTACTAATGATGATGATGATGATGATAATGAAATGAATATTACTATTCAAAATCAAACTGATGATGGAAATAAAAAATGAGAACAGCGTATATTCACAAATAGTTGATGTAAATCAGAAAGATATATTAGATTTAGTGTACGGGCTTCAAAAAGAAGATGAAATTTATAAGTTTGGCAATTCATCAGTAAATTTTAACAACAATGAAATAAGAATGAACGAGTTAAAATATCCTATGAGCGTTGGGCTGATTGAGCTACTTGTTAAAAAATATCCTGACACATCTCGCATAACTCAGGATGATTTGGCTAAATATTATACACTTTTGCAAAGTTCAAGTGCGCATCGAAAGGGATTTAGCAAACTAGGAACTATTTGATCGCACGGTAGTAATAAATTAAATAAAATTATAGCTCCGATGTTTGATCTTATTCCAAGCAAAAGGAAGGATCATTGCTGCCCCACTATACAATTGCCAAAACAATGTAGTCAGTGGATTATGTACACAGAGATGATCCTAATGAGCTAGTTGATAGACTTCTATTACTCGTAGCCGAAACAGCAGCAGGAAATTCTAGTCATGATAATGAGATAATATCGATTATCGAAGAGTTGCGCAGAGGAGGGTATATATATTGGAGCATATGTCAATCTCACTCAGTATCAAAAGGAGCATCGACGTGTTCGGACGTAGGCTGGGTAAGACTGAAGACAGCAGCAGCCGGGGTCCTCCTAATATTGGATACAAAATCACTGTTGATGGACAGTATGATCTAAATAACAGGAGACTATGCAATTTTGCAGCAGCAATCAACCCAAATGATGCCATGAATCTTAGTATTTTTCGAAGGAGAAGAAAGTTATGATGGACGAGCAAGACAAAGTAAGGGTAATGTTCCATAGTTTAAATGACTTATTTACACAGAAAATAGTGAAATTGGAGCAGGAAATATTCACTGTGAAAGAGGCATTGGCTCAGATCTCCAACATCACTCCAGAAGATAATTAAAGCAGAAGATGTCAACCGAGCAAGATACTAGTTGTATTTGTGATCTTTTACCGCATTCACTTACCAGACACCAGCGAGGATGGATCGTAAGAAAAAAACTGTAGTAGAGGAGCTTCACAAACCGGCTCGCCGAAACTAAACCCGTCGAAAGTATGATATACGATGATTGGATGAAACTTGGCAAGCTGATCTAGTTGAAATGATACCTTATGCTCGAGAAAATAAAGTTCATAGGTACATACTAACCATGATCGATATATTTTCAAAGTATGCATGGGATGTTCCAGTAAAACGTAAAACATGAGATAACGTCACAGCGGCAATGAAATTTATACTTATTCGAGGTCGAGTACCAACAAATTTGCATACAGATAGAGGTAAAGAGTTTTACAATAAGAGTTTTAAAGATCTAATGAATAAATATCAAATCAATCTGTACGTGACATACAGTACTCTCAAAGCATCATTATGTGAGAGATTTAATAGCACATTGAAAAATAGAATGTGGGTTGGATTCAGTTTGAATGGCAACTATAAATGGCTTGATTTACTGCCAGATTTAATTGCAGCCTATAATAACCAAAAACATCGCATAACAGGAATGAAACCGAATGATATCACATCGACTAATGAAGCTGAAATTTTAAAACACTATCAACATCAAGTTAGGTTTGAACAAAGAAAGCCAAAATTCAAAATTCATGATAAAGTGCGTATAAGCAAAGTAAAAAATGTTTTTGAAAAGGGCTATACACCGAATTGGTCAATAGAGATTATTACAATTGCTAAAATATCAAAAACATACCCAACTACTTACCATTTGAAAGATAATAAAGATCAGCCTGTATCCGAAGGCTTTTATGAGTAAGAACTTATAAAGGCTAAATATTCAGATGTCTATCTTCTTGAGGAAGTTCTTAAAAAGCGTGGTAATCAAATTTTTGTAAAGTGGCTGGGGTTTGATAACTCACATAATAGTTGGGCTAATAAATCAGATATTTCATGCAAAAAATAATAAAATAAAAAATAAAAAGTAGAGGGAGTCCCAACCAACGCCCCCTCCTATGGAAAACAACCTATCTTCCATTCATTTTCCCTCCATGAACTTTCTTTTTCTTTATTTCTCTTTATTTATTGATAAAAACAAATTTATTTATAAAAAAACTGATGTTACAAAGATGAGCATACAAATTAACGAATTTAAATTTATTATCACCATGGTAAACTATGAACAAAGCCAACTTCTGAACTTTTTCTTGCAACTCGTTACATAAATCATTATTTTCATCGAAGGCTTTCGAAACAGGATCTGGAACAAAGATTTGGAATTCATCGTTGACTGTGATGACAATCTTGCATCCAAAGCGGGTTTTGACCTTCTTGAGCTCAGTCACCATGCATTCTCGCTCTTTCTTTAACTCCGATAACTTCCTTGTTGGAAGGTAGTTGTTGTTGGCGATTTGGTTTAATGCAAGAAAGTCCATTTTCTAAAACAGAAATCAAAAATTTATTAGCTTACGTCTATAGCTTACAGTATATTGATGTAAATGTAGTGACTTACCTCGATGTAAGTATCAATCTTTTGAATAATATGGAGAACCTTTTTCTCTTGCTAGGAAGACTAGATGTGCTCTCTGGCTCGTCCGGTGATGTAATAAACTCCACAGGCTGGAGTACCTCCTAATATAGGACTATCCCCTCTCCAGAGGCTTTCCCTACTCCAACACCTCCTACCTCCATTGGTTGTTGCTCTCCATCTTCTTCTACCCCCTCCAGGAGTATTTGTAGTAATGCCTTATCCTCCTCAGCCATGATAAGTTTATGCCCCCAAGGCAGCGTATCTGTAGAGTTCGGCAGCAGATGGCGCTTCTCATCCTTTGGGCTTAGGGCTATTTTATCACATGTGATTTCATTTTTATTGAATAGGCAGACTTTATAGTCTTCAAAACTTATCTTAGTTTTGACGACAGATGTTTTCACACCTTTTGCTTTTTTTATCAACTTATCGTCTTAGACACGAATACAATATATTTTACTACGAAGACCGATAAATTCGAGCATAATTTTACCACAACACTCATCTTTCATAAGCCCAATCACTTTTTTGTTTCTTCGAGGTTGATTAAATGGATTATCGTCTGCATAATCTGATGTATCGAACTTATCGATATCTTCACCCATGACTTTGTAGATGTCGCTGCCTTGAATTTCATAAATCAAACTATCGAGTACACTAAGTCCAACGTAAATAGATTTCTTGATCGTTATATCCGTACGTTAAAGCTGTATGGCTACGACGTTCTCAGCAAATATCGTGCGACTGTGGAAGTTCGGTTTAGCGATGAGAGTCTCAGCACTGTATCGTCCATGCCACTTATTAACAAATTTCACGTCGACTTTTTTCCTCTCAACAGCGTTAATCCAGAGCTTAATAAATAGTTTTTTAAACTCGTTTTTGGCATTTTTCCGTTTTTTAGTATTTAAATCAACGTATGACTTTAGCCATTGGCTTTGATTGAATTTTAATGCTCTATGGATTTTTCTCAAGATCATTCCATACTTAAAAGCTTGCTTGTGTATAATGTATCGTTCATTATTATACACAGTAGTCATCAACTTCTTCTGCTTGGAGCCGGGTAGAGTCATATGTTCAGGGCACAAAGGTAAATCCTTGTACCCACTCTACACCATCCCAAAAAAGTGTAAAAAAAAAAAAAAAAAAAAAAAATACTATTCGAAAAAACAAAAATTGCACTCCTCTATTATGAACTTTGTTTTAATTGAACCCTCTCCAGTTTTTAATAAAAAAATCACAAATTTTCAATGGTTAAAACAGTCGATATTTCAATAAATAAACAATTTATCGATGTCAGTTTGACATGAAAAAACTGAGCCTTGTCTAATTTTAATCGAGCCATCTTCAGATTTACGGATATCGACTTGATTTTATTATAAACAATAGAAATGGTTAACTGCACATTCTGATTGCATACGGGCGAACTGCGCATGCGGAGTGGCGGAAAAAGCTCAAAAAGCTCAGAAATTCAAATTCATTAACATAATACAATACAAATTATTAACGCATCGACACTTGAAAATTGTTCATTATAAATACATTAATTATTTAATTTCAATGCGTGCAGGTGAAAATTTTTATTCTTTAAGTGCAAGAAAATAATACTTTATGAGGGGTGTGGTGGTAAACTTTTGATTACAATATTTTACAGTTTACAAATGAAGAGAGGGAAAGAAACGGAGAAAAAGACTGAAAGGCAAACATTAGCGGGGATTTTCGGAAAATTTTTTAAAGCTAACGAAGATCAGAAGAATTAGTTAGCTTAAGTGCATGTTTCCAGCGTACTTGAGAGAGTGCCCTATAATGAGAGCTTTTGTAAAGAAGATTAATAATAGTGACACATAGGGAGGGTGTGGAAAACTACACCTTGTGGTTAATAGGTTGCGTATAGAGAGGCCATTACATTGGCCATGAATTAAGAGACAGCCTTCTCGATGGCTATTTTCTTGTGCCCAGCATTCGAAGAGTAGTTGAGTGTGACGGGTTTGTTAAAGTATTGATTTGAAGAGAGGGCAGCTTAAGCATAGATGCGCTGTTGCTCTTTGGCAGTCGGCTGCATCTTGGGTTTGGGTGGTTCCTTCTTATTCTTGGAAAAGTTCGGGTAGCCCCGGTATGAGGCCCAGTGGTCACTGCTGCAACTGGTGTAGATGGGCTTGACGGTTCTCTTGCCCTCAGGGGGCAGGTGTCGGCAAGATGATCCTTTGTGCAGTAGTTTTCTGTGTGGTTGCATTTCAAGATGAGAGACCAGATCTGCAAAACATCCTCTCGACGGCTGAAATCTTTCTCTAGACAACTGATCCTGGTACAGTTTTCCACAATTTCCTGTTCGGGATGAGGTACTCGGTAACGCCACGGATGATCACGATAAGCTTGCGGTCTTGCTCGAACTGGTACATCGTGTACTGGATGCTGGCACCGTCTACAGTTTTTTCGTGAGGGCACTATTAGATGAAAACCCTTGGAAGTGGTATTGGACCAGGAGACACAGCAAATAATACACAGTTTGTTTTAGAGAATAGAATAGACGTTTACGTTCTTTCTAGATTACAGGGCACTCTTTATTTAACTCTTTCTAGGCTTCAACACTTATATCTCGTGTGTATCTAGAGAGAGCTGACCATCGTCTGACAACTTGTCCGCGCGCACCTGTCTCTCTCTCTCTCTTGATACCGTCGATACAGCGGCCGTACGCTTACGCCATCTGTACACCTAAAGCCTCATTTACTACACTCCCACCGCTTTAGTGTACTTATGTACTCTTTAAAACAAAACCTTTTACATTCCAGTATGAAAAATACAAAATTGAGTAATTAAATACATTTATGTGAAGTGATAAAAGAAATAATAAATTGAATACAAATAATTTGACTTTAAAACAGAGCTAATCGAAAATAACACAGAGTATCTTTTTTTTTTATTTTTTATTTTTTTTTATTTGTCGATTGTTTCTTCTTTTCCTCTGTGCTGCTCTGCTCTTATTTCAGTTACTCTTCAATTTTGGCGTCTGTAAACATAATAAAACAGAAAACATATGTATTAAGCTTTGACTTTCGTGTAATTCTCTTTCACTAACTCTTTTCTCTTTGTTAATTCAAAAGTTTGACTCTTAACTT
>JAPYYV010028082.1:0-10490 GCA_030522625.1 Copidosoma aretas
TTCATGTACATATATATATATATATATGTACATGAAGTATATACATAGCAAATTCTAATACTATGCTTCTTTTGTATCAGTAAATAGAAAGTGGTAGGTGAACAAATCATTTTCATACTGTTTTGTGTACTTTATATCGTTCGAAAGATTAGTTTTCAATTATTCTAAAAGTTAAAAGACACACATGTATAGATATCGATGTAATAATCTGTATATGTATACAATTTATTGTTTTGATTTAATATTTACATAAATAATTGTTATCAACATTCCGCTGACGAAAAATGATCGAAGTACACGTGCAGATAACATTTGTCGATTACACTAGCCTTTGTGCGTAATTGTGCGTAATGAATTCATTTGAATTTAATTTATTTAGTTCACATAAATACGCATTAAGTTCGATTTTGAATTATAAGAATCATGAAAATAATTGTTTGGTTAGATACACAATTTTCTCGTTAAGTGCAATATTTACGTTAAATAAGTCATTTTTGAAATCAGAGAATATTTATTCAAAGCTAAGCATATGTTCACTTAAAGTAGCTTTTGCGTTTAATGCCGTATCAAGCGAAGGGCTCTGATGGTGACGCTAAGTAAAACTGGATATATCAATTTAAATAATGGTAACAATAATAAAAAGTTAGTAGTAGTGACGTCAATAAGTGTAATATTTTAAGGGAGTCAAAATAAATTCATTTATGAGAGCTTTAGTATACTTAATATTCACTTAACGCTCAAATCTAAGTATTATAATTGAGTTTTCTTTAAATTTTAATGGTTTACCTTTAATTTTTTATTGGGAATCCATTCTTTATGCAAAATACCATGGACACAAATTTTTTATGTGTAATTATAATTAGTTATAAACAAGAAAAATGACTTGTTACCAAATTTACATAAGAAAGAATGTAAATGGGCGAATTTTTCAACATTTTTTTTCTTCAGAATGAAATTTCGACCCACTAGTTTCGAGAATGAAATGAGAAGTGCAGTGCTTAAGCGTTAAGTTTCAATTTTCGTAGTTTAAACTATTTATTTACATCAAATACATGATCTACCTAAAGTAAAATAAATATTAATAATAGTACGATATATCTCATTTTAAAACCTCTGAATAAATAATTTGTTCAATTAATAAAGTAGATAAACTGATTGAATATTTATTTGAATACATTTTAATTAATATTTTTTTGATTCAAATAAATCATTTATACAAATACAAACAACTAAATTGTTTATTTCGTTTAAGTAAGTACTTTACTGAGAACAACCGCATATTTACTTGATAAAAATAAATATTTCATGTTTTTGACGACACGATATGTAAATATTTACTTACACATCATAAATATTCATCAAGCAGTATAATAATTTCTGTTTGACATATCTAAATCAATTTTTATTTAATTAAATAATTATTTACTTAAACTGATACAATATTTATTTAAATGCATCTGTATACATATTTGTCCAATTTTAATTTATCATTTATACGAATACGAACAAATAGATTGTTTATTTCGTTCAAAAACTTACTTATGCTGAATGTGACCAAACATTTATTTAATCAAAATAAATACATAATGTTTTTAAGGGTATGTTATATGAATATTGACTTGCTTTGAATAAACATTTATCAAGATGCAGAATTCATAATTATTTTTCTCCATGAGTTGTTGATTAATGTACTTGAATTTGGGTTTTGTCTGTTCTTTAAAATTTTGACCATATTATGTAGTTGTAAAAATGAAATATTTCAATAGCTCTAGTAGGAAAGTCCTAATATCTCTGAACTGCTAGCTAACAAATGACAAATAAAAATATTAATACTCTGAATTTTTGTTATAGTTCTTTTAATCGATGTATTTCACTTACTTATATAGATAAATTTCGAAATTACTTATATGATCTCTTTTCATTACGTTAAAATACTTCTATTAAAATAAATATTTATTCAAGATTAATAAGGTTATAACCAGTTGAATAAAGTGATCCAACTAATCCTCAATAACATTAGATGCATGAAAAATTGACTGAAAAATAAGTTGATTAACTGATAGTAAGTCCAATTATTTGAATTAAATCATCTGTTGTGTTGATATGATGCATGTACTTACTCCAAATAATTTATTAACTTATTTTTTATAATATTTTAATATTACTGAAAGAACAATATTGTCACTTAGAGATCATATTAAAATTGACTAAAATTATTTGAAATTAAAGTAACTTATCCAAAAATATGGTGAAGTTTTTCTACTTGATATTTTAAGTACTTTGTTTTCTACTTAATAATAGTTAATTCGAATAATAATCTAAAAGATGTAGATATTTATTAGCAGATAAATAAACAAAAAAAAACAAGTCATAGAAAGAGTTCATAACTATTTATTAGATTTGAATAAATAGTTATTTAAAAGCAAAGTAAGATCACTTGTACAAGTTTTTTATATTACGGAGGCATAGCAGGTTCAAGCTCAGCGGTCTACGTGTTAGCATTCTACGCAGGAGGGCTTGGTTAGATTCCAAGAGACGTTGGTTTTTTTTATGGATAGCTTATGTTTTCAGCTCTTATCTAATTGTAATACATTTGATAATGATAAAAATGAATGCCTGATTAATATATTATAATAATAGTACAATTACTGGTTAATTAAATTATATATGTGATAAGATGTTGCCATATAATAATTCCAAATAAATGTTTATTCATTTCTAATATCTAATAATAGCTAATAAGAATTATTATATACAATAACCTTAATGATATACATATTCAAAGACATTATTAACCCCTCTCCCCTTAGTACCTTATAAGACATATGTTTCCCCCATATATATATAATATTTAATATAATTATTACCTGTGATATATAGCAATACCAAATGCATACTCTCTCTGAATATATAAAATAATAAATATAGTTTACTATTCAATAACATATTTATTTTATTTGCACAAAATTTGAACATTTCTAATAAATATTTATTTTATTCGAGACCACTATTTTTAACAATAAACTACAAACAATTACACTTTCATAAATATTTAATTAAATAAATTATATCAGTTTTAAGTTTAATAAATATTTATTAATAAAAAAACAATTATCATTATCAGGTAATTATACATTTTTTCAAACAAATAAGATTTAGATACACATTTTAATGATTATTTATTCAATTAGAATAAGTATGCTGCTCCATTTACGTTTATAATATATTATCGAGAACAAAATAAATATTTATTTGATGTATCAAAAAACTTGTTACGCAATAGTAAATATTTAGTTATTGCTACAACATTTACTTCTTAATCTGAATAAACATTTACTCCAAATTAGAACACCTTTATTTGCTTCAAATAAATCCATTTATTTCATTCAAAGAAAAAATATCTGAACTAACGAATTAATTGTCTGATTGTAAATAAACATTTGTTCCACTAGAATGAATATTTTCTCTGATCTAATATATATGATATCATTTAATGGATATATTTGTATGTACTAAATAAATTTCAAATAATTCTAAGAATGTGTAATAGTTTACCTACTTCAATATTTATTGGGTGGGAGTAAAATTGTATTTGTTGCAGATAAATCTCTTTATTAAATAAAAAAAAAAAATGTTTTTTGTTCAAATTCTTAAAAATTATTTATTTAATTCAAAAAATATTGAAAGAAAAAAAGAGAAGGAGAGCAAAAGAGAGAAAGAGAGAGGAAAAAAGGAAGAGAACGAGAAATTGTGTTTGATATGGAGAGAGAAAAAAAGACAAAAATAACAAAAAAATGAAGAAATTGAGAAAGGGACCCTAAGATATAGACGCATATAGATACAAGGTGCTTGTACACAACGCTATTTAAGTTCATAATAATAAATTATATGAGAGCATTAAGAGAAAATATGATTCGAACAGTGAGAGAAAAATTTATTCGCTTATTATAAGCAAGAAAGAAAGAATTGTTAATATTTCATTTATGTACGAGTATTTAATATGTACGTAAAAATATTTAACTCTTCATTTGTAATTACATATTCTTATCATACGTATATATAATAATTCGTATACTCTAAAGATAATAAGATCCTGTGTGCCTATCACCTTAAGAAGAAAATAAGCCCAAACACAAATAAGTTGAGTGGAAATTTTCTGGATGATCAAGTTTTTATAATTTTTTTGGTCTTTATTATACTTACGTACACATGCACGAATGTAATTATAAATACGTAGGTATATGTATATGTTTGCAACGGTAATACACTCACAGCACAAAGAACTCTACACGTATAGCTCAGTGATGCTATGGGGAAAAAATTCCTGTTTTGGATGGTATACCTGTATCTAAATGTATATAGGTATATAAAGTTATGCACACACACACACACATATATAAACGGGACGTTCCACGTCAACTGAAACAGTGCTCTAGACATTTTTTAGAGATTTAAAAAAAACTTTTATAAGCTTCAAATTCTGAAAAAATTATTTGCTTTCGAATCTTGATTGGCAGATAAAAAAATTCACAATGGCCGATCCAATATGGCGGCCGATTTTCCCAAAATCATCGAATTATTGAAATAAAAAAATATTATCGTATTATAAATTGAATTCCCAGGAGAAAATATTTCGTGTTACTTTTCAATTGATATTCCCGTTTTCGAAAAAAAAATTGTTGAATTTAAAAAAAATTTTTAGCGTTATAAAAATACATATTGTGATCTCATTTACGAAGTAATCGTCATATAAAAAAGTTCATCAGGCACTGATATATCTAATGATGCATATTATGATTATGTCTTAATAAATAATTCTTTAATTAGGCATAATTCGGGAGGGCAACAAAAAAAATTATTATGAAACATAAATAAAATTCATTTTACATTTCGAAGTTTCTACTTTTTATTATAAACTTCAATAACAATAATTTTTAGCGTTTTTTTATGAGTTTTAAGTAAGTTATAAGCACTTGGTAAATAATATTTGGTTTTTCATTTAAAACTTTTTTTTTAAATAAATTTTAGTACTTCTTGAATTTTTTTTAACATTGCATCGTAGTAATACAGTCTTTGGCATCCGAATACTTTTTTACAAATAATTTTTTTGTAGCACTTACAATAAATGCGTGTCCATTACGGATATTTGTGACGGGTTGAGCATTAGAAAAAATTCGGTAATAGTGGAACTCGGTATAGGTGATTACGAATCGAAGGACATTTGTCTGAAAATTTAAAATTGTGGATTCAATGTAATGGCCAACTTTTCAATGATCGAAGCAATTTAAATTTTTAATTTGGACCTAGACATCGTTTATTTAACTTTCTTGGAATATTTGACTTTGGATTCATAATATGCATCATCAGATATATTAGTGCTTAATAAACTACTTTATATGACGATCACTTCGTGAATGTGATCACAACATGTGTTTTTATAACGCTAGAAAATTTTGAAAAATTCAACAACTTTTTTCTCGAAAACGGGAATAATAATTAAAAAGTAGCACGAAACATTTTCTTCCGGGAATTTAATTTATAATACGATTTTTTTTTTTATTTTTATAATTCGATGATTTTGGGAAAAGTGGCCGCCATATTTGATCGGCCATTTTGAATTTTTCAATCAGCCAATCAAGATTCAAAAGCATATAGTTTTTCCAGAATTGTAAGCCTACGAACGTTTTTTTTAAATCTCTATAAAATGTCTAGAGTACTGTTTCAGTTGACGTGGAACGTCCTATATGTATAATTATATATACAATTACGCACAAAGGCTTGTTAAATCAGCAAGTGTTACATGCACGTGTATTTTGATCATTCTTCGTCAACGAAAAGTTGCTAAAAATTATTGATGTAAATGATAAATCGAAACATCAAATTGTATACATTTAAACTTTTAGAATAATTAAAAACTAATCTTTTGAACGATATAAAGTAAACAAATCACTATAGAAATGATTTGTTTACCTACCACTTTCTATTTACTGATACAAAAGATGCATATTATTAGAATTTGCTATATATATACTTCATGTACATATATATATATATATATATATCATTTGGTACACTTTAAAGGGAAAGAGATCCTGGTAGCTTATCATCTTAGGAACAAAATAAGCCCAAATACTAAAAGATTGGATAAAAATTCGTAGGAAGCACGAATTTTGATAATTTTTTGGGCTTCCTGGCCCACTGTGTGGCATATGAATGATGAGTTTCAAACTTACATGAAGATTCAAACATGGAAACTACTGAATGCTCCGGGTCATATGAAACCATTGACATGCAAGTGAATTTTGAGCAAGAAGAGTGATGTCAGATTAAACGTAAGACTCGTAGCAAGAGGATATAAACAGAGAGAAGGAATAGATTATCATCAAACGTTCAGCCCTGTGGCAAGATATAAATCTATAAAAAGGATTATCAGCATAGCAATGTCAAGAAAAATGAAAATTAAGCTTATTATGTAATGAAAACATTTTTGAACAGTGAACTTAAGAATGCATTCATATTTATCAGCCTGAAGGATTTAATGATGTTACTAGTCGTGTTGGTAGAGTAATGAGGAGCTTTTATAGATGAAAGCCAGCATTTAAAGATTAGAATAGTAAATTTACCCAATGTGTGATAAAATTAGGATTTATGAGAACATATGATAATCCCTGTGTGTTCTGTAACAAACAAATACGAGGTATCATGGCAATGTTTTTTAATGATGGCATTATAGTAGAAGTTGACGGAGATTAGATAAGTCAAGTGTTGGATAAGCTAAGCAATATATTTGGAATGACTTTCGACAAGAAATCTAAAAATAAGTTTATGTGTGTTGGTATGGAAATGAAAAAGGACAGCAATTGAATGTTTATTGGTCAAGCAGGTTATACAGAGAAAACCATCAAGCAGTTTGGTATTGATAACTTAAATTCAGCACCAACACCCATGGAACAAGGAATGTCAAGTAATAAAGAAGCTTTCTACAATGATCAACCATTGGACTCTTCAGTGCCTTATCATGAAGTTATTAGTAGTTTATTGCATTTTTCAACTGTATCAAGACTCAACTGTATTTCAGTATTTAAAGGGTGCTGTTAGTCTTCAAATTAATTTTGTTAGTAATAGAGAGCTGCAGGTGTATTTAGATGCTGACTATAAAGGGGATATAGCCACAAGAAAATCGACCACAGAAGTGTTATTGCTAAGAGGAGATCCAGTTGTATGGTATGCCCAAAAGCAGCGTGTGGTAGCTATGTCAACAGCTGAAGCCTAGTTGCAGTGTCTGCAATTAATGAAGTCTGGTGGATACGTTGAATGTGTGCAGAGCTTGGTATTAATGTGGGTCAGCCAATTAGGGTAATTATCGATGATCAGTCTGCTATTCACTTGTTACTAAATGCTTGTAATGGAAAAATCACAAAAGGTAAAGAGCATATTGAAATCTGTAGAAACTTCATTCAAGATCATATTGGCAAAACAGTAAAGTTAAAATATGTTTGTAGCTTAGACTAGTTGGCAGATACATTGACACAGCTATTGCATCATAATACTTGAATAAAGATGAAAGAAAAACTAATTTAGGAGAAGTATTGACATTTAATTAGTTTTGTATTGGTCTGTGTTGTAGAGTTAACAGAACCAGCCGTACATTTTTATTTTAACGGCTAGTAGGTAAGGCTAGTATCGCTAGAATGCAAGTCGATACGAGAAAAGCTGTATCGAGACAGTCTCATTGAAATGTTCTTTTTACATGTCATGATTAAAAAAAGTAATAAAAAGCAACTTTGTATTTAGTCTGGCTGGAGAAAAAGGTGCCTTTTCAATTATACTTTCTATTTTCTCATTCAACATTAATAAATGTTATCTAAAAGAGTATAATTAATTGTATTTATTTACCTTGTGCCCATCAGCCTAAGAAATACTGCAAGATTATCAACATTATGTGATAATCAGCCTATCGAAGTGCGATTTTTCCTACACAGCTCTGACTGATAAAGATATTAGACAACGTCCAGCTTCTGATGTCATCAAAGACTCTCTAGGTTCGGAGGTTGACCAAATACAAAAGTCAATTTGTCATTGTTACCATCGAATAATCAACACATCTAGCCTTTACTATCATCCAAGATTCTTCAAATGTGTAAGTTGAAAAAACTCAGTACTTGATTTTTAAGTATTTTTAATTGTTGTCTATACTTTAAATTGCTCCATATACATTCTACCATCAACAATGACATATTTAAACATGTTTATGATGTTTTTAAGCTTTTCTAATTTCATCGCTTTATGTAACGTATATAATATTTTCATTTCACAACCAGTTTTATTTAAAAGTAGAACTATAGGAGTAGATTTTTTTTTTTAGAAAAAATTTGCCAGAATGTATTCATTAATTTTTTTGTCTTTAGAACCAGACCAGTTGGTGTCATCAAAGATTTTTGAAGTTTGAAGGTTGCAAAAATGCAGCGGTAAATATGACTACATTGTCAAATATGTTTTAACTTGATTAAAGCAGTACGACTGCGTGCTTTATGCCAATATATTCACAAGATCGACTAGTTTCAATTTCAGGCCCTAAGCTCTTTGTCAACAACTTTATATTAGATTTGTAAGTATTGTATGATCATTTAACATAATTTGAATAACTGCATGTCTGTTCTCTTATTCAGTTTAATTTTCTAAAAAAAGGTTTTTACTTTACCTTCATAAGCAGCAGTAACGCTGCGACAGCAAATTTTTTTTAAAGAAAAAAGAATCTTATCAATTTTATTAAATTTTTTTACCTATTTCAGACCTTGGCTAGCCTAAACTTTAGATACAATCGATATAATCAACTGATCATAATACTATTTTTTCATAGCTCTTAATACTGATATGATGAAACATCCAGCGTCTTATGTTATTTAAGATTCCTCAGGTTCGGAAATCGATAAGAAATAATGGTTTACATGTTTACTATGTAAATGCAATTTAATTATAAAGGTGATACAACACGAGTACCTGCTCTGCACTAATGTATTGAAGAATTCACTTCTTGGTTGAAGCTTTTTGTAAACAGCTCTTTATTGAATTTGTAGGTATTATATAATCATTGTTCATACCTCGGGTGAATTTTTACTTCATTATTTTATGATTCACGTAGTTATTTGAAAAAAATTCTGTAACTGACACATTTTCTTTTGCTCGTGACTCTTACCTTACTGGTTGTGCCAGTTCTTTACGTAAGACTTGGCTCTTAAAGCTAAACTGTCGTCCCTGTTCATGGTGGCACCAAATTTCACTGTATTGATGTATCTAGTTTATTAATCATTTCTGTACTTGTGGGTGAATAATGTCATCCGTCTGGTTTGTGCTTGTGGTACTTTTGAGTATCATGGTAACCATTTCTATATATTTTGATCATTGTTGACATAATCTGTTGATTTTGTAATATATTTCATAACGTTTTTGTATAGGTTCTGAAGAGGTTCCCACGTGTAATGAAAGATTGACCGGGATGAAATTTTTTTTATAAAGTAATATGTCCATCTATATCCGAGAATTATTATGTATGTTTTTCCTATATTTTTTAATTCTTTTAATTAAACCAAAGGAAGTTGTCTTTAGTTTGATGAATTTAATTTTTGTAACAAGCGATAATGGAATGATGGATACGGATTATCATTATGGAATGATGCATACGGTGAGTAACTTTAAAAGACACCCTTGTGCTTTTATTGGCCTCTGGCAGACTGTATATTGACAACTAAAACTATATGGACGGGCAGATAGTTCAGATATCGCAACGACTTAGTCTGTGTTCACATAAGTTCATGTGCCATTTAGAGATCAGGTGCTTGTACTTAACTGACTCATCAATCTGACTGTTCAACCGCCCAAAAGTATAATTTTCTATTATAAATAAATCTTCTTTGATTTAATAGCCCACATTTTAAACTCCAAGTTTTTTAAAGAAGAGCTTAATTACATTTTAGAGTTGGAAAACTTGTATCTAAGAGTTTTGAAAAGTTAGAACTTTAGTTGCGTGATCAGCACCAAGATTAAATGTTTTTCTCAATGATTTTAACTTTTGTCCTTTTATTTGTCCTTTTTACAGTTCCTTATAGATTCTGGTCAAACTTCATGTCAATGCTTCTTCGACAACAATTTCCAGATTAAAAAGTAGTTAAGATCGCAGTTTTGCTACATAGAAATGATCAAACGAGTCTCTGCTAATTATGAAATGATTCTAATCTTTTTACTAATTACTGACAGAGTTTCAATGTGGAAAATTTTTATATGTTTATAAATCTGCAATCAACAAATTCTTAGTGTTCAAACTCGACATGGAAATTTTTTTTCACTTTTAAATGTGATACTGTTTTCATTCAAGAAACTTAGAAATCAAACAATTGGCTCACGGACCACATAAAATCTACTTTTAACAACTAACCATATTTTTTAATTGATAAATCTATGGAATTCTTCAGGAAGAATTTTATTTCATCATA
>JAPYYV010028089.1:0-10731 GCA_030522625.1 Copidosoma aretas
ATTTTTTGTAGTTCGTCCTAACTTTGCTCCCTTGAGGAGAAAAATAGGATTCGCACCACGGGCGCAAAACTTTGCACCCTCGGAATAACTTTGCGCCCGGAAAGAACTTTCCGCCCTAGGGCGCAAAGTTCTCTACGGGCGCAAAGTGATCCTCGGGGCGCAAAGTTTGTCTTTGCGCCCTAGGTGCGAAATATACTATTTCTCCAAAAAATATTAAAGAGCCGTTTTTTAACGATAAGAAAATTGTAATAACAACCTTAATAAGGTATGGAACTTAAAATATTGTCCGAGCCGCTATAAGGATGAGAAAACGAAAATTTTAATTCCTTGATTATTGAAATACATCGACGGGTTCCTAAGCTATGACTGACTACACACACACACACACTCACACATATCTTAAAATTTGAGAGAACTTTATTTTTTATCAATACAAAGCTTCCTCTATGAAAAAGCAAAAAATAGTATTCCAAACTAAACAAATAAAATTTTTGAAATTATTTTTAAAATCGATGCAAAACGCATGTGATAACCTTTACAAAAAGTGTCAAAAACTCAAAATAAGTAGGTCATTTGTAATGCTAATTTTTTAACGTCTGAATTCATGTAGAAAATAAAACCTTTGTCTCAAAAATTTACTAAAGAAAAAAAGTGTTCCGATTTTTTCAGACCCCTAGTTAGAGTTATTTTATCGAACTGCTCGATAAAGTCGACGAAATGTGAATAGCAGAAATATTTTCCCAAATTTTGGTTTCAAAACTCACGATTTTTGGAAGATTAGATCTATGATGTTAACACACCCGAATGTATAATGTCATGGTATTTAAAAAAATCAGTTAGAGAAAAAACCCCTCGTAAAATCACTCTGTTAAAAGGTACTTTTGCTATTATCGGTTTAGTATATTATCTACATCATACTACAATTCTCTTTTTGTGTTGAAGATAAATTAAGTTAATAAAAATCGCCCATTTTTTAAATTCTAGTTGGTGTCGAAATAACGTCTTTACATTTTATTAATCAGCTTCTCAATATATTTTTTTTATAATCACCTCTGACGCACTCAATCTAACAGACCCGTTTATTTTTTTTTAATTTTTCCTAATTGAAAACATAAAATATTCTATCTACACTACATGAACCAACTTATGTAAAGAAATGCCAATTGCTCAAAGTAAAAATTTGAATTTAGAATTTCTGCAAATTGTGGCTTAGTTTAGACAAAGCGCAATTGTTTGAAGAAACTTTAGAGTCACTGTAACTGACGAATTCATATAAAGATGATATTATTCCGGGGTTTGATATATTCAGTGCGATTGAAAGCAGTTTTCAATGTTAATTGAGTGTCATTATTAGTTTTGAAGTGCTCCGTCTCAAAAATGATAAGATTTTATAAATTATTAGCTTATCCAACCGCGAAAAATATTAAACTAATATAGGTCATCCTCAATGGATTTTTATCATGTACGTAATAACATGACATATGTTTATGCTTATAAATGTATCACTACGTTCTGAAAAGTGCAGTCGTTCAAATATATCGATTATTACCTTATTTACACTTGAAGCAGGTACATTAATAGACACGAAAGTGTTTGACTGTAAAAAACGAGACAGTTCAAAATGAAATTCATCAGCAATTTACTGTGTATCTCAATTTATTTACTTTTAACATCATTCAAAAAAGGTAAGACTTTTCTCTCGTATCACGCAAACCACTTGAAATCTGAAACTTGTATTTACGTGTCAAAATAATGGATTCTTACTGAATTAACAGCAAAAACATTACAACGCGAAAGCATTATCGGTGGTTATGACGGGGACATAAAAAACTTCCCCTACCAAGTAATCATACTCAGTAGTCTTGGTAAATGTGGTGGCGGCATAGTTAGTGATCAATTCGTAATATCAGCCGCTCATTGTGTTTTTAACAAGGTTACTCAAAAAATTACTGATGTAAAAGTTCATGCTGGAATCAGCGATATGCATAAGGACAAAGCCTCGGAATTCAAAATTAATTACGACGTCGAGGAATATTATTTCTTGAAAGAATATTTCAATGACCGCACTTTGCTTCCTACAGTCGATATTGTTGCACTTAAGGTATAAAGCGAGTTTTATTCATATTATTTAAAATCATTTTGTTCGTTGGGTGGAAGCATGTTGTGTATCTCAAAATTTTATGTTAAAAAATGTATCTCAGATTTTTTTTTTCAAAAACATCGTACCTTAAATATTTTTTTCAAGAAGGTTGTATCCCATAATGTTGAATACTAAATATCGTAAATAATTTTGAGGTGCAATGTTCTTTTGCTTGAAAAACTAATATTGACAATGTCTTGTAAGTTTGGAGCAGCGATACATTAAACGATTCTTGTATTAATAATACTTAAAGATGAAAAGTTATATGATGAGTATACTTTCCAGGTTCACAAAACTTTTGATTTTGCAAGTAACCCCAATACCCAAAAACTTGAATTACCACCGAATGGAAGTACACTAAAAAATTATGAAGGAAAAACAGCATTACTAGCATCTTTTGGAATCCACAGGCTTTTCTCCAAACCTTATCTAGATAACGAAAATAATATACGATTCAATAGCTCTACATTGTCAAAATTGCATTACAGCTATGCAAAGGTCTTGAATGAGAGATTATGCAAATTTTATGTACCAGATATCCGTGAAGACCAATTTTGTGCACGTCTTCTAAAAACCAAAACAGATCCCAAAGGTCTTCCAGATGGTTCGTGCTATGTATGTATAAAATTTCTTGCCATCAGTTTAGTTTTTCAATTTCAAAGACGTTGGTATTCACAGGGTGACAGTGGATGCCCACTCGTCTACAACAACACAATCTTTGGAATTTTGTCTTCGGGTCCAACATTTTGCGATGAGACATTAGATGCTACAATTTATACAAATGTAATGCATCACAAAAAGTTTATTGATAATGCACTCGATGGTTATTGCGACGACAGTTTCATGTATTGCATAACAAATATATGAATAAGTTTTAAGAGTGTACATATTATATATATCATATTATATTAGAATGATCGAAAAATTTATAAAAATATGTAAAAGCCGATAATAAAAAAACACTTAATTTTGAGAATACACTTCATCGAAGTATCATCAGGTTCTCAATAATTATAACCATGATCTATTAGATATATGCAATCCACGTACTTCTAAAGTATAATCTAGAATAAGGCGAATTCAATAAAATTGATCAAATTTTCTAATCCAAAGTAAATAATTCGCTGCTGACTACGTAGGTATCATATTTTAAGATGGCTAGTGTCTTCTTGATAATATTTTTTACTCGGCTATTTTTTTTTCATGACCACTCGTTAAAAAGAAAATAGTACCGAAGCAAAGAAAATCTTTCTGAAAGTTTTCTAAAATTCATGGCTCGTCGAAAAATATAAGTAAGTGTAATTTCCCTTTCTTTAATTTTATGTTATTACTACGATTTTTACATATATTATTGTCATACACATGAGATATACCGATGACTTTTTTTTTAACTAATCCCAAATGTATCAAAAATTATCGTATTAGGCATTTACTTTAGAAGAATAGTTATTTTTATGCTTCAAAAGCTGAAATAAACCCTTTTAAAAATGTATAAAAATAATGGAATATCTAATTTCAATAGAAGGGGGAAAACGATATAGAAGTAAAAATCTATATCATGATGATGTTTATATATGATTATGCATTTTTCTCAAGTGAAAATTATACCTATACCTTTCATGCAAAAGCAAAATTTGTTTATATAAAATGTATAACTTGTTTTTTTTAACAAAGCATAAGCTGGTAAATTCACTGGCATTTTGAATTGGAAAAAATTATCCTTGCTTTATTAGTAGCATATGATTTACTGAATAAACAATAATCTTCATAGTACTGATGATTCACGTAACTACACACCAAAATATTCTGCAAGACTTTCAGATTTGATAAAAGATTCAACTTGAGATTTTAAATACGTACGACTGGCTGCTGCAAATGTAACTATTAACAAAAGCCATATTATAGTATCGGAATATTTAACAAATACATGTCAATAATTAGGAATGCTCGCATTGAAAATTCATCGCATCTAATATATTTTACAAAAACGGTAGGAGAAAAAGGTCGCTTTTGCTTTAAAAGTGACGGTGAGAAATTGTCTAATGAGTCGTTACATAACAGTTTCATGTAATGGTTAAAAACGGTAAAAAAAAAGCAGACGAGAACCGGTGCTTTCAGAATGGTATGGACATTGACGATGGTTTTCTTCGTTTCGAGTTTATCGGGAAGGCAACCAACGACTTAGATTCGATAAGAGGACGCCAGGACTCCCGCCAATCAGAAAACTTTCAAATAGCGATGTATGAAAATACACAAAAGCGATACGTCAATGTAAACCTAAAACTCCTAAACCGGGGGATTTCCTCCCTGGCGCCATG
Organism: Copidosoma aretas; assembly: GCA_030522625.1. Taxonomy (NCBI): domain Eukaryota; kingdom Metazoa; phylum Arthropoda; class Insecta; order Hymenoptera; family Encyrtidae; genus Copidosoma; species Copidosoma aretas. The sequence goes on from JAPYYV010028089.1 coordinate 4,459, forward strand.
CATCTGAGCTGATCTTGCCAAGTGAAAGCATGGCAAATCATACAATAAAAAAGGATATTTAGAAAACGGCACGGCTAAACGATCTAAAAATGCAATCTTTGATTTTTACACAGGTGTCGGAAATAACATATTAGTTTTTTAAAAATCGATTGTAACGTCTGTTTTTTAAGCTTGCTTGTGATAAAAGATATAGATTGTCACGCGTGACTGAAGCTTGTTTTATTCGTTGCGTGATTGGTCCGTGCAGGGACCGGTCAAGGGCGGGTAGATTTGTAAATGAGATTTTGAAAAATGAACAGAAAGTAATTTAAATTTGTAGGTTAAACGAAGATCAAAACTTTATGATGAATTCAATATTTCTTTAAAACTTGTGAAAATAAATATATGTTTGATTGAATTTCGGGGGGTTGGGCGCGCGAAGCGAGCTGCAACTTTGAAATTTTATACCTTCAAAACGGCATCGGGTAATATTTGCAATATTTTACCCGACGATGCACGGCAATAACACATCACGAAGTGATGACAGCCAAAGTTTGGGACACTCCCGTCGAAGGCCGATTTTCGGACCACAACTAGCTCGATCCTTTCATAATTTCGAAACAAAAATAAACGAGGAAAAAACCAAAAACATCGCGAGAAAGAGACAACGACAATCCAAATTCGAATCCCGTGCTTTTAACGCGCGCGCCACTGATGCAGACGACGCGACGACGACGACGGCGCGAGAGCTTTTAATTCCAGCAGCAGACGACGCGCCGCCCTCAAGCTCGAGACACACACGAAAAACATTCACAATGAGCTGCACACCACCACCCCCTCGCGCGCGCGGCAGCGCAAGTTGACAGAGGAGAGGACGAGTATAGGGAGCAATACAGCTCCTGGCGATACACGCGAGCAAAGGGAGCGGACACTCGGCAGCCGCGCACTATATACAGTGTTTCGACACCACTCCTCGGAGCCGCCGCAGCCGATCCCCGGGTGCGTGTGCACCCTGCCGCGCGCGCAACGGCTCCGAGCGACTCGTGCAGGCGGCCGCGCTGCACCTCGAGACCAATAGGATGAGCAACGGCCAGCTCGAGGCCAGCGCCGACGACGCCGTCGATCCCCGGGTCCAGGTGAGCCCCCGCGCCCTCTCTTTTCTTCCTGTCCCTCCAGCCTGCGAGCTTTGGCCCCGGCCGTGTGCGCGTCCCCGCGCCAAGCTTTCGTTTCTCTCCCCCGAGTCCTGCGCGGGGCCCCGTTTTCAGCTGCCTCGGGAGTTCTCGGTCCTTTTGCGCCTTTGATCACTTGCGTGTACACCCTGCAGAAGCGATCGTCGACTTATTACTTTTGACTCTCTTTACGACCTGGCTGGCCTACATATACTGTTCCAATGTGATCCAACGCGGGGGGGGGGGGGGGGCGGCCCCCCCCCCCCCCCCCCCCCCCCCCCCCGCGCCGCGTGTTATAGATTTGCTTTCGAATGTTGTACTTATGTTGTATACCAAAACACGAGAGAAAACTTATTGTTCCGTGCGCCTCTCCCAGAGCTTTTGTCGGGGGGTGGTTTTGAAACAAGATCGCGGCTGTCAACGAGCCTCCCCCCCTGTCAGTTTTTATTTCGAATTTCGTCGTGCGCTTGTCATCCCGTTTGAAATTGATCCCTCGTGTGCATTTTGTCGGGGCATATTGCTTCTTACCAAGGCAAATCATTTGTTTACTTTTAGATTGAACTGGAGCGGCTCAATACTGCAACGGATGACATCAACAAGCTCGAAGTGGATTTAGATGTAAGTACTGAAAATGGGGATGACAGTCTTTCAAAATATTCGCAGGTGATGTTTGATTGAAAATCGAGGGTTTTGAGAACCCTCGGAATGCTGTTTCAAATCCACAATAATATCGCTTCGATTTACCATTTTCTTCATTTTTTCAACTGGTGTTATCAAGAACATTATAAATCTAAACTTTTTTACTGAATTTTAAATATTTTATCATAGGATGCGAGGGCAACATTTAGGGAATTGCTGTGTGAATCGACGTATAAAATTGACACTTTAGCAAAGAAGCTGGGAACTTGTATAGAAAAATCTCGGCCTTATTATGACTCTAGATTCAAAGCAAAAGAGGTAAGAAAGTTTTTATTACTCAAACACATTACAGCCAGAATACGAGATATGGATGAAAAATATCTTGAAATTGTAGGCTCTAACAGAAACTCAAAAAGCTGCTATCAGATTCGAAAGAGCAAACAGCCAACATGCAGCTGCAAAAGAAATGGTATACCTAGCAGAAGAAGGTCTAAAAACTGAGGGCCGATGTTTTGATCATGCTTGGCAGGTAAACAAAATGTTATGCTTTCAAAAATAATTAAGCGCACCATTTATTTAGTCAATTAAGAATTCATTAAAAATAACTTTTTTCAAATGTCTTTATCCACAATGTTTGACAGGAAATGTTAAATCATGCTACCTCAAGGGTTAATGAGTCAGAGCATGAAAGAGCAATTTGTGAAATAGAACATAGGCGAACAACTACATTGTACCATAAAGCTGAACATCAGGTTCAAAGCTTGCAACGAGAACTTAAGCGTGCCATTGCCAAGTCCAGGTATTATTTCGAAAAAGAAAGCTCTTGTGGAGTAAATTTTTTAATTTTAGCTTGAATTGATATGCATGGAGTTCTTTTATGCTTCAGTTACATGTTTCAATTGGTGTATTTAGGAATTTGAAGAAAATTAGTTAGCAAGATCATAAATGTGAATGATTTCTCATTGTTTTTCTATTACTTTCTACATCACTGTATTACACTTGGATTATTTTACTTTTACTTTAGATTTTATTCTTTATTTCATAAAAACATTTATTTATATTTTCGTGCTCAGTGGAGAAATTCATGTTTCTTTGATTATCTTCATGTTGGCAGTATGGGTGCACGCCGCAGTTTGCTTCTGATAAACAGTATTGCCTACAGACACAACTTGCTCTTATTGTAAGTAGAATAGAGATTTTTTTTATTTCCCACCCTTGCGCACTGATTTTTTTATTCTCGTATTTTTGTTAAAATAATGACCGCACAATTGTGTAGTTTTTCTGAATTGTCAAGTACATGGTAGATTTTAGATCACAATATTTTACGTATCTCGGAATATTTTTATGTCACTTAGTTTTTTTCCATTCTTAACGCCTTATAGTAGTAATTATTAATATTTCTAATAGGCCTTATTATGAAATGAAAGCACATTTTAATCAAGTACTGGAAGAACAGAAGTTAAAAGTAAGTGCACTTGAAAAGTCAGTTGCGGATGCCAAAATGACGTATGCAGAAGCTTTAAGAAATTTAGAAAGGATAAGTGACGAAATCCATAGAGTAAGTTCATTGATTGAATTATTTTTTCTGCGCTAATAACGAGAACAAATGATTTTATTTCTATTTCAGACCAGGCAATGTGATGGTACAAATAATTTTAACAAACAAATAGGGAACAAAAAAAATCCTTCTTCCAATCCATCAAAAAATAATTCAACAGAATCTAGCACTACTGAATCACCAGATAGTACTGATTACACTAGTGACGAATATTTGCGCCTTCCTGATAAAATTAATTGTGATCCCAGCTCTGCCTTGCCAAAAGTATGGTCGAAATTTCGTGTCTATAAAAATAAATAAAAACCATGCATATTTTTGATTAATTAGAATAAAATAATTTAAAGGTGGAAAACAGTACTGAATATTCCGGTAAAAGTACAATAAATATGTCGTCGACGGAGCCTAGACGATACATTAAACGAGATCGGCCTCGAAGTATGGCCACAACTGAAACAAAACATATCGCGACTGTTTCGAATCAAACTAGTGCTTCTACGTCTAATTTTCCTGATATCACAAGGATATTGTCACCCACAGGAAAAAAAGTAAAAATCAAATTGCCCACAGAAGAAAAAGAAAGTAATGGAGTACAAAACGGAGAAGAATGGACTGAAATTAGTTTAAACAATTCTCCTGAGGAGATCTACTGCGATAACGATGTTTATTCGGACGAGGAGGATCAGATTCCATACAAACCCTTAGGAACTGATGTAAGTCCGGACTCCACACATGCCACGAACGAATCCAGTGAGAGGGGCAAAAGTAAAAAGTTAGTATCACAAAAGTCTTTGCCAGCTATGATGGAACGAAATGACATGAGTCTGAGTGAAGAGAGAAGGGCCCAATTTCCTAAAAGTCCATCATTTAAGAAGAAAGGCAAGTTAGACAGCTGCTTAGCTACGTGGATATCACGTAATTCGATAGCTGGTGAAATGAGTACGGATAGTTCTGGTAAATAGTCATATTTTATTGATTTTATAACATTTTTATAAGATTTTCTCCACAGCCATACTATGTTTGATTGATATTTCTAGTGAATTCCAGTCGGAGACAGTCACTTGACATTCTATGGAATTCCGGAACTGGAGAAAGAGTTAAAGAATTACTTAACCAAGGCATGATGATGCTTAATATATCAAATTTAACTGAAAGACGCTCGAGTGACTCGAGAATATTAGATGACGAAAGAGAGAGAGTTATAACTGAAAAAACAGAGAAGCTTGAACTGAAAGGGAAGAAAGTTCCAAGTCCATTGGAAAGGACAATTAATTACTTGAATGCGGAAGACGAAACTTCAGATAGTGAAAGCTTGGCTAGGTAATTGTCACACAAGTATTAACAAACTGCTTTCTTGTGATATTTGCATAACTCATATGTTCATAAATTAACCATCCCAATTGAAAATTGATTATATCACGTGATGATTACGTGATCTTTATATCACGTGATTTTTAAAAATTACGTGATTGTGATTTATCACGTGTTAAATCGCGTGAATTTTTTTTATTGGATAGTCAGGTTTGAGTCTCTATATTTATTAGATAATTAATAATCATAAAAAATATTTTCAGTGTCGAAATGCTTACCGAGGATCAGATATCGTCTTTGATGATGGAACCAGATATAAATCAAGTGTGTCAAGAAATTCTAGGTACACCTCTAGTCGAAGTATGTCCACTATTGCAGCAACTTCAGCAGCAACAATAACAAAGGCTTTAATAATGTCTTGCCACGCATTGGTAAGAGCTAAATGAAAGTGTTCAAAACCATACAAATCAGCGTCAAACTAAGTTATGGTACCGTATACCACTTAATTTATTAATTATTAGATCTCTATGTCTTTGCTTATCTTCCTTTCAATTTTGATTCCTATTCATTAGGAATAACTGTTAGTTTTGAAATATTTCTGAGAAATATTTTACTTAAAGAATTTAACATTAAGATTAGGGTAATCAAAGCCGGTGCTAAACATAAAGCATTGTCTATACGTTGTTGTAAACATTGTTGAATAATTTTTAATTATTTAATACTTATGCGTTAAATTTTTTTTCAAAAAAACATGCAAAGAAGTAAATACCAAACGTAAGGAAGCTTTGAAATACTTTTTCACAATTTTTTCTTTGTACTTTTATTACTCAATACGGATCCTCGAAGTCCCTGAGGATACTCGAGTTTCCTAATTCTTATTTACATATACCGTAATAATTTACTGTATTTTTTTACTATGACACAAGTACTACATCACCTAATAGGTTGTAAACTCTCGTCATGCTAAATATATTTTTTTAAATTACTTGTCCATAACTGGTATGTACTTTTGAAAAAAACAAACATTCCTACTGTTCTTCTAATTCTTTTTTTTTAAGTGATTCAATGTTTATACTTAGAGGTATTAGGGTGATCGATATGTATTTTTTTAGGGGGAAAAAGGTACCGATTAAGCAAAATCAAAATATTGACAAAATTACACCAAGGATTTTTTTGTGCAGTTCTTGGCCAAGAGATAGCCTTTTTAAAATTTTGACTGAACAATTCTTTATTATGTGGTTTGAAATTTTTTTTAATATGATGGGTATATTTTGCTTTAGAAGATAAATTTTCCGCTTTAAAAAAGCTTCCTCATGAACAGGCAAAAATCAATTTGTACATTATATTATATTTTTGCAAAGTATTTACATCGTATGAACTAAATATAAAATTCGTTAATATCATACATCCTAAATATTTACATTAAAAGAAAAAAAATTGCTCGTACAGTTATTGTTTTTGTAAATCATACATACTGATTCGTATCTAGGCGGTTGACGCTTTTGCTTGCGATAGCAACACTTAGGGGTAAAAGTGGGTATTATTGCGGTTTTTTTTTAAAGGATAGCTTTAAAGGTCTACGGTAGAAAAAAAGGTTGTCTAATCGCTGTAATTCTTTTT